>CM053038.1:28789944-28837444 GCA_028564925.1 Lithobates sylvaticus
CCTCTGTCACACAGGGAACACCAATGGTGGCAGCCTCTGTCACACAGGGAACACCAATGGTGGCGACCTCTGTAGAACAGGGAATACCAATGGTGGCAGCCTCTGTAGAACAGGGAACACCAATGGTGGCAGCCCCTGTAGCACAGGGAACACCAATGGTGGCAGCCCCTGTAGAACAGGGAACACCAATGGCGGCAGCCTCTGTAGCACAGGGAACACCAATGGCAGTAGCCCCTGTAGCACCGGGAACACCAATGGTGGCAGCCACTGTAGCACAGGGAACACCAATGGTGGCAGCCTCTGTAGCACAGGGAACACCAATGGTGGCAGCCTCTGTCACACAGGGAACACCAATGATGGCAGCCTCTGTAGCACAGGGAATACCAATGGTGGCAGCCCCTGTAGCACAGGGAATGCCAATGGTGGCAGCCTCTGTAGCACAGGGAACACCAATGGTGGCAGCCTCTGTCACACAGGGAACACCAATGATGGCAGCCTCTGTAGCACAGGGAATACCAATGGTGGCAGCCCCTGTAGCACAGGGAACACCAATGGTGGCAGCCTCTGTAGCACAAGGAACACCAATGGCGGCAGCCGCTGTCACACAGGGAACACCAATGGCGGCAGCCGCTGTCACACAGGGGACACCAATGATGGCAGCCTCTGTAGCACAGGGAACACCAATGGTGGCAGCCTCTGTAGCACAGGGAATACCAATGGTGGCAGCCCCTGTAGCACAGGGAATGCCAATGGTGGCAGCCTCTGTAGCACAGGGAACACCAATGGTGGCAGCCTCTGTCACACAGGGAACACCAATGATGGCAGCCTCTGTAGCACAGGGAATACCAATGGTGGCAGCCCCTGTAGCACAGGGAACACCAATGGTGGCAGCCTCTGTAGCACAAGGAACACCAATGGCGGCAGCCGCTGTCACACAGGGAACACCAATGGCGGCAGCCGCTGTCACACAGGGGACACCAATGATGGCAGCCTCTGTAGCACAGGGAACACCAATGGTGGCAGCCACTGTCACACAGGGAACACCAATGGCAGCAGCCTCTGTCACACAGGGAACACCAATAGTGGCAGCCTCTCTAGCACAGGGAACACCAATGGCGACAGCCTTTCTTGCTGCTCAAACTCTCACTGTGGTCTCCTCTGCAGGGCGCCATTGTGGCGGTGACTGGGGACGGCGTCAATGACTCTCCGGCTCTGAAAAAAGCTGATATCGGCGTGGCTATGGGCATAGCGGGGTCGGATGTCTCTAAACAAGCTGCGGACATGATCCTATTGGACGATAACTTTGCCTCCATTGTGACAGGCGTGGAAGAAGGTTTGTAGAAGTGTGTGTGACTCTGGTGAGGACATTGGAGTGTAAGCTCTTCTGTCTCTGTAATTAAGTTGTAATAATAAATGTATAATTAGTTCATTGGCACAGCTGACTTGGTTCTTTTTTTTTTTTAATTCACAGGTCGGCTCATTTTTGACAACCTGAAGAAGTCCATCGCCTACACCCTGACCAGTAACATCCCGGAGATCACGCCCTTCTTATTCTTTATCATCGCCAACATCCCTCTGCCTCTGGGCACCGTCACAATCCTATGTATTGATCTGGGCACAGACATGGTAGGTACTTATATGAAAGTCTCACTTACTAAAAGAGAGGAAGAAGCAGCACAAGGAGCCCCCCGGGGCAGGGAGCATTCTGACAGAAGGAGAGAGCAGGGAAGATAAGCTCATCAGTCTGCTGCTTCTCCTCTCGCTTTCCGGTCATGGGGCTGGGGGGTCATGGTGGCAGGATGAAGTGTCACGTGACCCAATTTCTTTTCTTTCTTTTTTTTTATGCACTAGGTGCCCGCCATCTCGCTGGCGTATGAAGCTGCCGAAAGCGACATTATGAAAAGGCAACCCAGGAACCCACGAACGGACAAACTGGTGAACGAGCGCCTAATTAGCATGGCATATGGGCAGATTGGTAAGTCTAGGCTTTATGAGAGCCCGTTACCTCTTTTATGAGAAACAGCTACGTCTTTTCAGTTAAAGGACAACTTTTGGCTAAACTAAGAAGTCAGCAGGGGCGATACCTTTAGTGTGAAAATTTGTCCTGCAGTACCACTTTTTGGCCACAAGATGCCCCCAGTTTTCTTGTTTGACTGATGCCCAAAAGACGGAAGGAAAGACTGTGATAGCTCCTGATGAAGGGAGAGTTGAGCCCCCGTAATATGTTGGTTTGACCTTCTGATGCCTTCCGAGGAGACAAAGACAGCAAAACAATCCTGATTATAAACCTTCCACATGTTACTGGAGAATGCATTTTTCTTCAGGGTTTCCTTTATTGCCCTCATTCATAATGAGCGCACACACCTCTCTATGTGAGTTTCCCCGCAGTACCTCTTATTGGCCACAAGATGCCCCCAGTCTTCCTGTTTGACTGATGCCCAAAAGATGGAAGTAAAGACTGTGATAGCACCTGATGAAGGGAGAGTTGAGCCCCCAAAATGCGTTTTTTTTTTTTTTTTTACCTTCTGAGGGCACAGACAGCAATACAATCATGATGGAAGTTGTGAACTTTCCACACTCTACTGGAAAATGCATTTCTATTCAGAGTTACACTTATCACCTTCCTGCATTCATAATGAGTGCACACACTTCTTCATGTGATTTCCCCCCAGTACCTCTTATTGGCCACAAGATGCCCCCAGTTTTCCTGTTTGACTGATACCCAGAAGTCAGAAGGAACGATTATAATAGTTCCTAATGAAGGGAGATTTGAGCCCCCGAAATGCGTTGGTTTGACCTTCTGATACCTTCTGAGGACACAGACAGTAATACAATCCTGATGGAGGTTATAAACCTTCTACATGTTACTGAAAAATGCATTTTTCTTCAGGGTTACAATGATTGCCCTCCTGCATTCATAATGAGCGCACACATCTCTCCATATGAGTTCACCCGCAGTACCTCTTATTGGCCACAAGATGCCCCGAGTTTTCCTGTTTGACTGATGCCTAAAAGACAGAAAGAAAGACTGTGATAGCACCCGATGAAGGGAGAGTTGAGCCCCCGTAATGCGTTGGTTTGACCTTCTGATACCTTCTGAGGACACAGACAGCAATACAATCCTGATGGAGGTTATAAACCTTCCACATGCTGCTGGAGAATGCATTTCTCTTCAGGGTTACACTTATTTCCCTCCTACATTCCTAATGAGTGCACACACCTCTCCATGTGATTTCCCCCACAGTACCTCTTATTGGCCACAAGATGTCCTCAGTTTTCCTGCTTGATTGATGCTCAGAAGATGGAAGGAAGGACTGTGATAGTACCTGATGAAGGGAGAGTTGAGCCCCCGAAATGCATTTTTTTTACCTTCTGAAGACACAGACAGCAATACAATAATGATGGAGGTTGTGAACTTTCCACACTCTACTGGAGAATGCATTTCTCTTCAGGGTTACACTTATTGCCCTCCTGCATTCAAAATGAGTGCACACACCTCTCCATGTGATTTCCCCCACAGTACCTCTTATTGGCCACAAGATGTCCTCAGTTTTCCTATTTGACTAATGCTCAGAATGCAGAAAGGAAAGACTATGATAGCTCCTGATGAAGAGAGAGTTGAGTCCCCGAAATGCGTTAGATTGACCTTATGAGGACACAGACAGTAATACAAACCTGATGGAGGTTGTGAACCTTCCACACTCTACTGAAGAATGCATTTCTCTTCAGGGTTACACTTATCACCCCCCTCCATTCATAATAGGCACACACACCTCTCCATGTGATTTCCCCCATAGTACCTCTTATTGGCCACAAGATGTCCTCAGTTTTCCTGATGCCCAGAAGACAGAAGGAAGGACTGTGATAGCTCCTGATGAAGGGAGGGTTGAGCCCCCAAAAATGCGTTGGCTTGACCTTCTGATAACTTCTGTGGACACAGAGAGCAATACAATCCTGATGGAGTTTGTGAACCTTTCCCTCTCTGCTGGAGAATGTATTTCTCTTCAGGGTTACATTTATCGCCCTCCTGCATTCATAATGAGTGCACACACTTCTCCATATGATTCCCCCCCCCGCAGTACCTCTTATTGGCCACAAGATGTCCTCAGTTTTCCTGATGCCCAGAGGACGGAAGGAAAGACTGTTATAGCTCCTGATGAAGGGAGGGTTGAGTGTCCGAAATGCGTTGGCTTTACCTTCTGCTCTTTCAGCAAGAGTAATCTATACTGGACTTATCACAAACGTGTAACGCTCTCTTCCTTCCTTTACTTCCTGTTCTCTCTTGCACCCAAAAAATAAAAAAAAGAAGCCGACTTTATTTTGCAGGTATGAACTGCAGAGATGGATTTCCCCGCCTACGGAACTAAATTACAGATTAGAGCCGAGCGGCGAGGGGTGCGGCGGACGCGGGGAGCCGTGCGGTTTTATTAAAACTCTTTGTATCGCAGCCGCTAAAATAAATGTTATTTGTGGGATTAAACACTTCCCGCCGACGCCATAGCAGGGTACGCGAGAGCGCTTAGAAAATGAGCTCAGTTTTCTTTGAAACTGCTTTTTTTTTTTAAAGAGAAAACTCCCATTTATTATAGAGACACAGAGGCTGCTAATGCTGACTTCTGCCTGAAAATGCTAAGTGCCTGGCTCTGCTTTGAGACGCCGGCCCTGGAACAAGCATGCAGGGGAGGAATGGCAAAGGGAAGCCCAAAACCCTCATTTGCATTTTTAAATCCGACCTCTGGCCTATCCTCCTGTCTTACAGGCTCCTCTCCTGGACTGAAATGGCTTACTCTGATTTCAACACACACTGTGAGCTTCTCACCATGTGCATTAGAAACTGCAGCAAGTCAGAGCCCCGCCTCATTTCCTGGCTGCAGGATGTCCAGCATCATTTAGCGTATTCCTTTCCAGCCTGACTGTCCCTGGTCCACCCCTTTCTAGCCTGACTGTCCCTGGTCCACCCCTTTCTAGCCTGACTGTCCCTGGTCCGCCCCTTCCCAGCCTGACTGGCCCTGGCCCGCCCCTTCCCAGCCTGACTGTCCCTAGCCCACCCCTTCCCAGTCTGACTATCCCTGGCCCGCCCCTTCCCAGCCTGACTGTCCCTAGCCCACCCCTTCCCAGTCTGACTATCCCTGGCCCGCCCCTTCCCAACCTGACTGTCCCTGGCCCGCCCCTTCCCAGCCTGACTGTCCCTGGTCTGCCCCTTCCCATCCTGACTGTCCCTAGCCCACCCCTTCCCAGTCTGACTATCCCTGGCCCGCCCCTTCCCAGCCTGACTGTCCCTAGCCCACCCCTTCCCAGTCTGACTATCCCTGGCCCGCCCCTTCCCAACCTGATTGTCCCTGGCCCGCCCCTTCCCAGCCTGACTGTCCCTGGTCTGCCCCTTCCCATCCTGACTGTCCCTGGCCCGCCCCTTCCCAGCCTGACTGTCCCTGGTCTGCCCCTTCCCAGCCTGACTGTCCCTAGCCCACCCCTTCCCAGCCTGACTGTCCCTAGCCCACCCCTTCCCAGTCTGACTATCCCTGGCCCGCCCCTTCCCAGCCTGACTGTCCCTGGCCCGCCCCTTCCCAGCCTGACTGTCCCTGGCCCGCCCCTTCCTAGCCTGACTGCCCCTGGCTCGCCCCTTCCCAGCCTGACTGGCCCTGGCCCGCCCCTTCCCAGCCTGACTGTCCCTGGCCCACCCCTTCCCAGCCTGACTGTCCCTGGCTCGCCCCTTCCCAGCCTGACTGCCCCTGGCCCGCCCCTTCCCAGCCTGACTGCCCCTGGCCCGCCCCTTCCCAGCCTGACTGGCCCTGGCCCGCCCCTTCCCAGCCTGACTGGCCCTGGCCCGCCCCTTCCCAGCCTGACTGTCCCTGGCCCACCCCTTCCCAGCCTGACTGTCCCTGGCTCGCCCCTTCCCAGCCTGACTGCCCCTGGCCTGCCCCTTCCCAGCCTGACTGGCCCTGGCCCGCCCCTTCCCAGCCTGACTGGCCCTGGCCCGCCCCTTCCCAGCCTGACTGGCCCTGGCCCGCCCCTTTCCAGCCTGACTGTCACTGGCCCGCCCCTTCCCAGCCTGACTGCCCCTGGCCCGCCCCTTCCCAGCCTGACTGGCCCTGGCCCGCCCCTTCCCAGCCTGACTGTCCCTGACCCGCCCCTTTCCAGCCTGACTGTCACTGGCCCGCCCCTTCCCAGCCTGACTGTCCCTGGCTCACCCCTTCCCAGCCTGACTGTCCCTGGCCCGCCCCTTTCCAGCCTGACTGTCCCTGACCCGCCCCTTTCCAGCCTGACTGTCACTGGCCCGCCCCTTCCCAGCCTGACTGTCCCTGGCTCACCCCTTCCCAGCCTGACTGCCCCTGGCCCGCCCCTTTTATTTATTGATTTCAGTTCTTTCAATCTTGGAGGCTCAACATTACATGTGGATGTTACCTATGCAAATACAGCCTGCCTAGAAACGCCCACTCCACCTGCTTGCAAAAACATTTGTGTCCTGCATAAAAACCTGACCCCACCCACCAATATTATTGACTACAGCTCGGCATGTCTCAATGCCAAACCGATAAGGCAGTCCAAAGCTGCTGTAAGCCTATACTAAAGCTATGGGTGCAGCGCAAGGCTCAGACAGGTCTTCATCTGCTGTCAGTCCCTGGGAGTGCAGGCAGGGATGTAGCTCACCCTAGGCTATGCCCCAACGCGTTTCACCCTTGCCATGGGGCTTTCTTTTGGATAACGTAGGTAATGGTTAGAGCCTCAGTCAGGTTTTTATTGTTGTCTGTGTCCCCGCTGGTGAGATTAACTCTGAGTATTTCTCCTGGTGACCACTGTCAAATGTTATAGTTGTCACCAGAACAAGAAAGCAGTAGAAATCTTCCTTTGGGGACATCAGATTTGGGGACACTTTGAAGAGATTTACTGTCTCTTCCTGTCATGTCTCTGGGACAGGAAGTAAAGAGAAATCTCCCCACAGCAGGGGACACAGCAAAAAAAAAAAAAAACTGACATAGGTTCTAACCCCTGTCTACTCTATGCAAAGCTTTAAAAAAAAGCTTTGCCTTCAGTCCTGCTTTAAGCCCTGACGAAGAGTGAGTTGAGCCCCTGAAACATGTTGGATTTACCTTTTGATTGTTTATTAAGATTAATAAATCTATACTGGTTTTATTATAAACTTATGGCACTTTCATCCTTTATATATACAGTAATACCTTGGATTACGAGCATAATTCGTTCCAGGAGAAGGCTTGTAATCCAAAGCACTCTTATATCAAAGTGCGTTCCCCCAGAGAAAATAATGGAAACTCAGATAATCCGTTCCACAGCCACTGCTTGTCTATGCAGTACCGCATTCAGGGGTGCCAGAGGCGCTTGGAGACACTCAGGAACGGAGTGTTTCCGAGTGTCTCCGTGCATCTCCAAGCTGCACCGGCGCCCCCGCACCTCTGGCCAAATGCGGTACTGCACACCCCAGCGGCTTGAATCCCGCTCGTCTTGCGAGACAACGCTCGCAAAGTGAGTCAGGTTTTTTTATTTTTAAATAGCTTGTATTGCGAAACGCTCATAAACCACGTTACTCGCAATCCGAGGTTCCACTGTACTTTATACATGGCAGTTCTAGAATACACCACAAGGTGGAGTAGTTGTACAGAATCAGAATACTTTATTCATCCCAAAGCGAAATGATTGAATCCCAACGGGAAATTACAATTATTCAAATCTAAGGGGTCTGTTCAGGGCAGCACAGTAGCTATGTGGTTAGCACTTCCGCCTAGCTAGCGCTAGGTTCGAATCCTGACACTACCTACCTGGAGTTTGCATGTTCTACCTGTGTCTGCGAGGGTTTCCTCCGGATACTCCAGTTTCCTCCCACATTCCAAGGGTAGGCTGGTAGGTTAATTGGCTCCTGTCCAAATTGGCCCTATTAAGTGTAATTTAGGGACCTTAGGTTGCAAGCTCCTTGAGGGCAGGGACTGATTTGAATTTACAATATATATATATATATATAGCTCCTTGAGGGCAGGGACTGATTTGAATTTACAATATATATATATATATATATATATATATATATAAAGCTCTGGTCCTTTAAAAAGTAACAAATAAATAATATTTATAAAAAGTGCACTGTGTGGATGTCTCCAGCATTTGCACATATTATTTGTATTATGATGATCTCATATGATCATCAGCCCCATCTAGTGGCCATAATGAGGTATTGTTCTGAAATACCTTAATAGAAAAAAAATACCACATTATGGCCACTAGATGGAGCTGGTAATCATATTACCAATGATCATTTGTTGTGCCCAATGCAAAGGCTGAAGACATCCCTATGGGGAATTATTTTGTACACGGACCCCTTCAATAAATGAAATGATCCGCCCCGTGTTGGCTCCTCCCTCTTCCCCCCCATTGATACCGTCTGTCTTTTCAGGTATGATTCAGGCTCTGGGTGGCTTCTTCACCTACTTTGTCATCCTGGCGGAAAACGGCTTCCTGCCGTCTCGGTTGCTCGGGATCCGATTGGACTGGGACGATCGCTCAATGAACGACGTAGAAGACAGCTACGGACAGGAGTGGGTATGTACGGGAACTCCGACTACCCACCAAAATAAACCAAACGTCAACCAAACATGGACCGACCGCATTCCAACTGTCGATTTTCCTGTTGCAAGTCGGATGCGGAGATGAAACTGGCCATACATGTGACAATTACAAACACTTTGTAATCAGTAAAGCGATACAAAGTGATTTGAAGAATAAAGATAAAGTGCTGTTTAAATAGAGCATCATCTATAGAAAGATCTCTGAGTAGTAGACAAAAAAAAGTGTTTTGTTTTGTTATTTAAAGCGGTTCTACACCCATTTCATTTAGTAAATCTCTTTGCCTTCCAAATCAGGCAAAGAGTACTAAATGAAATGTTTTTTTTTTTTTTTTTTTTTTTTTTTACTTACCTTGTAATTGAAGACTTCCGGTCTTCTCCCTCTGCGGCGGCGGGCGGGGTCTTGCGTCGATCGTCGTCACGCCGCACTGTCTCCTGGGATCTGGTGTCATTGATCCCAGGAGTCAGTGCGCGCATCTTCCGAAATCTCGCGAGATTTCGGCCACATCTTCCGAAATCTCCCGAGATTTCGGCCGCATCTGCCGAAATCTCGTGAGATCTCGGCAGATGAGCCGTTACTGCGCACGCGCGAGTAACGGCAGTGCATGGTGGGCCATCTAAAGTCCCTGTGGGTGTTTCACATGCCCACAGGCAAGATGGCCCCCAGCACTAAAGAAGAAGACGAGGA
Source organism: Lithobates sylvaticus (assembly GCA_028564925.1). Lineage (NCBI taxonomy): Eukaryota > Metazoa > Chordata > Amphibia > Anura > Ranidae > Lithobates > Lithobates sylvaticus. The sequence goes on from CM053038.1 coordinate 28,799,203, forward strand.
ACTTCATCGGACGAAAACCGGCGGCGATCGAGATGGAAGATGGAACAGGTGAGTCCCCTAATAAAGGTAAGCACACTTTATATTACATCCTTAAAAAAAAAATTTTTTTTCAGAGTGCAGAACCGCTTTAAATTAGTTTAATTTGTTTTCAAAATGTATTTTGTTTATTTGAGTTTGAATCGATTTTAATTTTCTAAATTCCATTCGAAATCGAATTTATTCTTTTTCAAATTCGAATTTTGGAACATAGTTATATTCTTTCTATTCCATTCTATTCTATTGTTTTTTTTCTATTCTATTCTTTTATTTTCTATTCTATTCTTTTCCTTTCTATTCTATTCTTTTCCTTTCTATTTGAAATCAAATTAATTCTAATTCAAATTTCGTAAAACGGTTATATTATTATATTCTTTCTATTTCACTCTATTGTAATCTACTCGTTTCTCTTGTTTATTCTATTATATTCTTTTCTATTCTATTCGAATTTGAATTTATTCTATTCGAAATTCAAATTTTGGAAAACGGTTATATTATTATATTCTTTCTATTTCACTCTATTGTAATCTACTCGTTTCTCTTGTTTGTTCTATTATATTCTTTTCTATTCTATTCGAATTTGAATTTATTCTATTCAAAATTAAAATTTTGGAAAACGGTTATATTATTATATTCTTTCTATTTCACTCTATTGTAATCTACTCGTTTCTCTTGTTTATTCTATTATATTCTTTTCTATTCTATTCGAATTTGAATTTATTCTATTCGAAATTCAAATTTTGGAAAACGGTTATATTATTATATTCTTTCTATTTCACTCTATTGTAATCTACTCGTTTCTCTTGTTTATTCTATTCTATTCTTTTCTATTCTATTCGAATTTGAATTTATTCTATTCGAAATTCAAATTTTGGAAAACGGTTATATTATTATATTCTTTCTATTTCACTCTATTGTAATCTACTCGTTTCTCTTGTTTATTCTATTATATTCTTTTCTATTCTATTCGAATTTGAATTTATTCTATTCGAAATTCAAATTTTGGAAAACGGTTATATTATTATATTCTTTCTATTTCACTCTATTGTAATCTACTCGTTTCTCTTGTTTATTCTATTATATTCTTTTTCTATTCTATTCGAATTTGAATTTATTCTATTCGAAATTCAAATTTTGGAAAACGGTTATATTATTATATTCTTTCTATTTCATTCTATTCTAATCTACTCGTTTCTCTTGTTTATTCTATTATATTCTTTTCTATTCTATTCGAATTTGAATTTATTCTATTCGAAATTCAAATTTTGGAAAACGGTTATATTATTATATTCTTTCTACTTCATTCTATTCTTTTCTATTATTCTATTCTATTCTATCTATTCTTTTCTATTCTATTCAAATTAGAATTAATTCTATTCAAATTTTTAATTTTGGAAAACGGTTATATTATTATATTCTTTCTATTTCATTCTATTCTATTCTTTTCTATTGTTTATTCTATTCTTTTCTATTTTATTCAAATTCAAATGAATTCTAATCGAATTTTAAATTTTGGAAAACGGTTATAATATTATATTCTTTGTATTCCATTCCATTCTATTATTTTCTAATGTTTATTCTATTCAAATTCAAATTTATTCTATTCGGAATTTTTTTCCCCCCAGACCTACGAGCAGCGGAAGGTGGTGGAATTCACGTGTCACACGGCGTTCTTCGCCAGCATCGTGGTGGTCCAGTGGGCCGATTTGATCATCTGTAAGACCAGAAGGAATTCCGTCTTCCAGCAAGGAATGAAGTAAGAACATTGGCAGGGGGGGGGGGGGGGGGGGGGGGGGGGAATGACCAATCGGCTTAAAGGGGAATTACAGTCAAAAATTCAGGTCGGCCAATCCCCTTTGCGGCTGCTGTTAAAAAAAAAAAATGGCAGTTGAACCTCCCTAGGCACTTCCTGGGATTCCCCGGATTTCATACGGCTCTCATCTCGCTCTCATTTCCTCCTCTTAGCTGCAGGAAACATCAGGTCCTGCGTGAGGCACCTATTGGCTGCTCGGGCGGAGGCAGCCAATCAGTGTCTCCCCTTTACTTTATGTCCCACCCTTATCTAAAAGGGGGAGGGGCCAGCGAGGCAGCATCCTGTCAGAATCCGGAGAACTCTGCTCCAGAAAAGCATAAAGTATGGGGGGCGGGGGTTTGTATTTGCATTTCTGTAATGGTAGCAGCAAAGGGGGTCGTATTTATGGCCACCTCTGACCGGACCCGTCTCTCCTCAGGAACAAGATTTTGATATTTGGGCTCCTTGAAGAGACGGCGCTCGCTGCTTTCCTGTCCTACTGCCCGGGGATGGATGTGGCCCTCCGAATGTACCCTCTCAAGTGAGTAGATCCTTGGTCCCCACAGGGGGGGGCACTTGCACATAAGGAACACATTGTAAAAAGAAGAGGCAGCGCACCTACCCTTTTCTGGCAGCCCATGTCTTTTAAAAAACAGCTTTTACTGTAATATTCACATTCAATCTAGAGATGTCCCCTGCAGTACTTTTATTCTTCCACTAGATGTCCTCGGTCTGATGGCCAGCAATATTCACTTTCAATCTGGAGATGTCCCCTGCAGAACTTTTATTCCTCCACTAGATGTCCTCGGCCTGATGGCCAGCAATATTCACTTTCAATCTAGAGATGTCCCCTGCAGTAATTTTGTTTTTCCCCTAGATGTCCTCATTCTGATGGCCAGCAATATTCACTTTCGCTCTAGAAATGTCCCCTGCAGTACTTTTATTCTTCCACTAGATGTCCTCGGTCTGATGGCCAGCAATATTCACCTTTGATCCAGAGATGTCCCCTGCAGTACTTATATTCTTCCACTAGATGTCCTCATTCTGATGGCCAGGAATATTCACTTTCAATCTAGAAATGCCCCCTGCAGAACTTTTATTCCTCCACTAGATGTCCTCGGCCTAATGGCCAGCAATATTCACTTTCAATCTAGAGATGTCCCCTGCAGTACTTTTATTTTTCCCCTAGATGTCCTCATTCTGATGGCCAGCAATATTCACTTTCAATCTAGAGATGTCCCCTGCAGTACTTTTTTTCCTCCACTAGATGTCCTCGGTCTGATGACCAGCAATATTCACCTTCCATCTTAGAGATGTCCCCTGCAGTAATTTTATTTTTCCACTAGATGTCCTCGGTTTGATGGCCAGCAACATTCACTTTCAGACTAGAGATGTCCCCTGCAGCATGTCCTCGGTCTGATGGCCAGCAATATCCACCTTCCATCCAGAGATGTCCCCTGCAGTAATTTTATTTTTCCACTAGATGTCCTCGGTTTGATGGCCAGCAATATTTACTTCCAATCTAGAGATGTCGCCTGCTGTACTTTTATTCCTCCACTAGATGTTCTCGGCCTGATGGCCAGCAATATTCACTTTCAATCTAGAGATGTCCCCTGCAGTAATTTTATTTTTCCCCTAGATGTCCTCATTCTGATGGCCAGCAATATTCACTTTCAATCTAGAGATGTCCCCTGCAGTACTTTTTTTCCTCCACTAGATGTCCTCATTCTGATGGCCAGCAATATTCACTTTCAATCTAGAGATGTACCCTGCAGTACTTTTTTTCCTCCACTAGATGTCCTCGGTCTGATGACCAGCAATATTCACCTTCCATCTTAGAGATGTCCCCTGCAGTAATTTTATTTTTCCACTAGATGTCCTCGGTTTGATGGCCAGCAACATTCACTTTCAATCTAGAGATGTCCCCTGCAGCATGTCCTCGGTCTGATGGCCAGCAATATTCACTTTCAATCTAGAGATGTACCCTGCAGTACTTTTTTTCCTCCACTAGATGTCCTCATGCTGATGGCCAGCAATATCCACCTTCCATCCAGAGATGTCCCCTGCAGTAATTTTATTCCTCCACTAGATGTCCTTGGTCTGATAGCTAGCAATATTCACCTTCCATCCAAAGATGTCCCCTGCAGTACTTATATTCTTCCACTAGATGTCCTCGGTCTGATGGCCAGCAACATTCACTTTCAACCTAGAGATATCCCCTGCAGTGCTTCTATCTTCCACTAGATGTCCTCAGTCTGATGGCCAGCAACATTCACCTCCCATCTTAGAGATGTCTCCTGAAGTAATTTTATAATAGTACTTATAGATCTGAACTTAAGGCCAATAAGAGGAACAGAGGTATCAAAAGTAGGAGAGTCCCCATCGTATGAGGGAGCGAGGATATATACATGATAATAGGGTAGTCATGGATTCTGTAGGAGCTTACTAATGCCTCTTTAGTGCAGATACCTATATATCCAGCAGGGGGTGCTGCTAGCTTCCTATTATTACACATGAATAGCCAAACAGAATGACCAATGTTCACAATTCCGGTGTCCTGTCAGATACTGTCCCCCATCGGATAGTGTCTGCTGTGTACTGCACATGCGCAATACAAAGCACAAGAAGATTCCGAAAATAGCCGAAGATGAGCGGCGCCTGCGCCCTGAGTCCAGTTTCAAGCCCCACCATCCAAGTGGACATAGAGTTAGAATCCAAAAGAGCCGAGCACAGCGAGGCCGTGCCCGAAGCGCGGCGAGCGAAGCGAGCCAGCGAGGGGCCTTCTAACGATTTGCAGCCCTATGTCCACTTGGATGGTGGGGCTTGCATCTGGACTCACGGCGCAGGCACCGTTCTTCTTTGGAGATTTTCCGAAAAAAGAAAGAAATTAGTTATGATAAAAAAAAATAAAAGAAATTAGTTATAATAAAAAAATAAATAAAAGAAATTAGTTATACTAAAAAGAAAAAAAAAAGAAATTAGTTATGATAACAAAAAGAAAAAGAAATTAGTTATGATAAAAAAAAAGGAAGAAATTAGTTATGATAAAAAAAAAAAAGAAAAAGAAATTAGTTATGATTAAAAAAAAAAAAAAAGAAAAAAAGAAATTAGTTATGATAAAAAAAAAGAAATTAGTTATAATAAAAAAAAAAAAAAGAAATTAGTTATGATAAAAAAAAAGAAATTAGTTATTATAAAAAAAAAGAAAGAAATTAGTTATGATAAAAAAAAAAAGAAAAAGAAATTAGTTATGATAAAAAAAAAGAAAAGAAAAAGAAATTAATTATGATTTAAAAAAAAGAAATTAGTTATGATAAAAAAAAGAACGAAATTAGTTATGATAAAAAAAAGAAAAAAAAATGAGTTATGATAAAAAAAAAAAAAAAAAAGATATTAGTTATGATAAGAAAAAAAAGAAATTAGTTATGATAAAAAAAAGAACGAAATTAGTTATGATAAAAAAAAAAGAAATTAGTTATTATAAAAAAAAAAAAGAAATTAGTTATGATAAAAAAAGAAAAAGAAATTAGTTGTGATAAAAAAAAAAGAAATTAGTTATGATAAAAAAAAAAAGAAAAATCAATTAGTTATGATAAAAAAAAGAAAGTAGTTATGATTAAAAAAAAAATAATTAGTTATGATAATAAAAAAGAAAAACAAATTAGTTATGATAAAAAAAAAAATTAGTTATGATAAAAAAAAAAAAAAGAAATTAGTTAGGATAAAAAAATAAATGAATTAGTTATGATAAAAAAAGAGAAATTAGTTGTGATAATAAAAAAATAAAAAATAAATTAGTTATGATAAAAAAAAAAAAAATTAGTTATGATAAAAAAAAGAAATTAGTTATGATAAAAAAAAAAGAAATTAGTTATGATAAAAAAAAAAAGAAATTAGTTATGATAAAAAAAAAAAAGAAAAGAAATTAGTTATGATAAAAAAAAAGAAAAAAAAAGAAATTAGTTATGATAAAAAAAATTAATAATAAAAAAGAAATTAGTTATGATAAAAAAAAAAAGAAAAGAAAAAGAAATTAGTTATAATAAAAAAAGAAATTAAAAATAAATAAATTAGTTATGATAAAAAAATAAATAAAAATAAATTAGTTATAATAAAAAATAAAAAAATAAAAATAAATAAATTAGTTATGATGAGAGCACTAAATACATAAGTCTGACCAAAGACAAGATCCTCTATGCAGGCTCTAATAATGACAAACACCCACAATGCAGACCATAAGATGAAAGCGATATGTAGGCGCTCAGGGCAGCAATTTTTTTATCCAATGCATTAAACAGACGTTTCTTTTCCTTTCCTCCCATGACAGGGTGACGTGGTGGTTCTGTGCCTTCCCGTACAGCTTACTCATCTTCGTGTACGACGAAGTGCGCAAATTCATCTTGCGTCGTGACCCCGGAGGTAAGGACGATCGCAACTCGGAATTCCCGACCTTTCATGTAGACAAATATTATTATATCACTAAACCTTTTTTTTGCACAGAGGACTGGCTCATCCCTACACCTTTATTCTCTGTACAGCTCTGCGGTATATGTCAGAGCTATATAAATGTATAATAATAGTGGGTGACTGTGAGGGGACATTAGAGTGTAAGCTCTTCTGGTGCAGAGACTGAAGTGAATGGCTCAGTGTTCTCTGTACAGCGCTGCGGTGTATGTCAGAGTTATATATAAGTATAATAATAATAGTGGGTGACTGTGGGGGGAACAGTAGAGTGTACATTTTTGTTTATTAAAAAACCATACAAACATACAGCTCATTAATAAAAACATATTTACACAAAAAATAAACAACAACTAAACAAAAACAAGCGTACTTACATCAGCAAGTAAAGAAAAACGTTTCCTGACAAGATAACATAGAAAGAAACATATTTTAATGACAACAAAAAAGAGACTATAAACCCCAAACCTCAACTTAAACACAATCCAGGCTAAGAAACCTTTTGAGATTTAATCGCCATCAGGATGCGATTCCAAACCCATTAACCCCTCCCCCCATATCATTCACCCCGACTTCCACATCATTCACCTTTCATTCTGCACCAGCCACCCTCAATCCCTTTCCACCTCCCTTCCCCCACCATCATCCAATCCATCCCTCACTCCGCCCCTCGGTGTCTGCCGACCTCCAGACAGACTTCTGCCACGCCGAGGAGGAGGGGTTGGCACCACCATACACGCTGGTCCAGCACCCTCCACTGCTTTCACTACACTAGGAGAAACAATAGGCGCAGACACAGACTTGACAACCACACTTTCTGACACTGACTGGGAGACCACAGACTGGGGGGACACTAACACCACAGAGGGCCTCACAGACACAGATTCTGACGGGACCGAGACACTAGGATCCCCTGGTACAACCTCTGCCAACCCAGACTCTATACGGATGGAAGAATTTCTCCACCAACTCTGGCTTATTGTGCAAAGCCTCGGGGGGACCGGCTATAAGGGTGACCAACCTTATCACATAGGTTACATTTAATGATGTTACAGTCCCTCGCCAGATTCCCCAGTTCCTGGCACAATGAGCACTTCTGTTCTGAACATTTAGATGAGAAATGTCCCTTGACTCCACATTTATGGCACACCTTAGATTGACCAGGGTAGACGACGGTAATTCTATCTCTACCAATAAAGGCAGAGGAGGGAAAATGCTGGACCACATTCCCACACACACTCAACCTCATTGACACCGACCACCCACCCATCCAAATTCCTCTATCATCTACAATTTTTTAAGGGGACACGTTTCACCAAACCTCCTCAACCAAGACCCATAAATCCTCAGGGGGTATAGACTCATTCCTTGTCAGGATAGTCACATTCTTTATCATGGGCTGTCGTGAGACAACTTTGGGGACAAGCCCCTTCCAGTCTGGCTGCCCCCTATATACATACTCAAACCGCTCCCAAAACAGATCCAGCGATTCTGGACGCACAAACGATAAATCATATTCACAGGAACCAGCCGGAGTGATGAGAGCATAAATATCCTCCGCCTTAAAACCCATGGTTAGATTCATATCCACAACCATGCTCCTGATAGGTGGAATACCTCCTCCTTCCCACCTGAGCTGTACCACATTCCTGCGTTTAATGGAAGAAGGTGCGTTAGGTGAAAGTCGCACAACTGGCTCCCTTCCACCACCGGCAGCATGACTTTGTCCCGACACAGCCTTAGCATAACTCCTAACTGGGACAGATGACACATTAACTGGTTGCATAGGAATATTAACTGGCTGCATAGGAACCTCTGAAATCTGGTTTGGCAAATTACCCACCACTTGATCTTCCCTCCTCCCTTCCAGCACAACAGTCCCTCTCACCATAGTCCCAGAAGTTCCACAGATACCAGCAGTCCCGTCATCAAGTAAAGTCTTCTGTTTAGAAATAACACCAGCTGTTTCAGCGTTCATACGGCTCTCCTGCTCTGCAGTTTCAATGTTCATGCGACATTCCTGCTCTGCACTGTTGGTGTCCAGGTGGGACTCCTCGCAGCCAACTAATCCTGCATTTCCTGCTGATTGCAAGGATCTGTTGGCAGGTGCAATCTCAGGAAAGTCCTCCACACACTGAGAGAGATTTTCAGCAAGCACTCCTTTATCATGATCCTCATCTGATGAGTCGGTGCCGCTTAAAGGAGATTCCATTTCTGTAATGGCCTGCAGCAATCCGCCATTTTCCTCAACCTCCTCCTGAGATGACCCAGGCTGCTGGGGAGGGAGGGAGGGGGCAGATACTGATTCAGACACAACAGATCCTGTTCCTTACCCCCCATCCATACTGTCGCCGTTGCTCTGGCATCCACCCTCTGGCTGGGACTGGCACAGGCGCTTTTCTTCATCTGTTTGAATCTCTCCTCAGTCTCACACTTTTCTCTGAACACACCGCTGCTCTCCTTCAGAGAGGCGACCAACTTCTCCTGCTTTTTCAATACCTCTTCCAGAGACTTCAGCTTGGAGACTTCCCTCTTATGCCCCATACACACGGTCGGAAATTCCGACGGAAAATGTCCGATCGGACCATGTTGTCGGAAAATCCGACCGTGTGTGGGCTCCATCTGACTTTTTCCGTCGGAATTTCTGACGGAAAAAATGTGAGATCCTGCTCTCAAATTTTCCGACAACAAAGTCCGATTGGACTTTTTCCGATCGTGTGTAGAGAATTCCGACGGACAAAGTTGCCACGCGTGCTCAGATCAAATTAGGAGACCAAACCTATTGGCTAATAGCCTCTATGTAGTTCCGTCGTACGCAGCGAACGTCACCACGGTCAGAATGATCGGATTTTCCGACAACTTTGTCCGACCGTGTGTATGCAACACCAGTGTCGGAAAAAATCAGACGGATTTTGTGGTCGGAATTTCCGACCGTGTGTACGGGGCATTACTGTTTCCAGACTTATGCCACATACACACGATCGGACATTCCGACAACAAAATCCATATTTTTTTTCTTACGGATGTTGGCTCAAACATGTCTTGCATACACACGGTCACGCAAATCTTGTTGGAAATTCCGTAAGCCAAGAACGCGGTGAGGTACAACGCGTACGACGAGCCAAGAAAAATTAAGTTCAATAGCCAGTGCTGCTCTTCTGCTAGATTCCGAGCGTGCGTCGGAATTTTGTACACACACTCGGAATTTCCAACAACGTATTTTGTTGTCGGAAAATTTGAGATCCAGATCTCAAATTTTGTTTGTCGGAAATTCCGATGGAAAATGTCCGATGGAGCCTACACACGGTCGGAATTTACGACAACAAGCTCCCATCAAACATTTCCCATCGGAAAATCTGACCGTGTGTACGCGGCATTACTGTGCAGGGATTTCTTTTTCCTGAGATCCTCTTTCATGACAGCAAGTTTCTGTTCCTCAGTAGCAATGCGGCAAAGTCTGTTTACCACTTTATCCTGGAAGACCGGTCAGGATTCCTCTTGTATAGGGACAGGTCTGACTGGTCTGACCGTGTGTACGCGGTATTACTGTGCAGGGATTTCTTTTTCCTGAGATCCTCTTTCATGACAGCAAGTTTCTGTTCCTCCTTAGCAATGCCGCAAAGTCTGTTCACCACTTTATCCTGGAAGACCGGTCAGGATTCCTCTTGTATAGGGACAGGTCTGACTGGTCTGACCGTGTGTACGCGGTATTACTGTGCAGGGATTTCCTTTTCCTGAGATCCTCTTTCATGACAGCAAGTTTCTGTTCCTCCTTAGCAATGCGGCAAAGTCTGTTCACCACTTTATCCTGGAAGAACGGTCAGGATTCCTCTTGTATAGGGACAGGTCTGACTGGTCTGACCGTGTGTACGCGGTATTACTGTGCAGGGATTTCTTTTTCCTGAGATCCTCTTTCATGACAGCAAGTTTCTGTTCCTCCTTAGCAATGCGGCAAAGTCTGTTCACCACTTTATCCTGGAAGACCGGTCAGGATTCCTCTTGTATAGGGACAGGCCCAGTATCCATTGCAGCTTGAGCACATGGCGTAGGCCTCCGTGCCTCTGGAGAGCCTCCACCTTCATCTCCCCCCACCCACTGCATGGTGGTTGGGGGAGAAGCCTGCAGGACAGGCCCAGGCTTGATGTTTCCTCCGACTGAGAGCAAAGCAGAGTGAGCCAACAGCACCAACTGTTGGGGAAGCTCCTCTGGTGCAGAGACTGTTGGGAATGGCTCAGTGTTCTCTGTACAGCACTGCGGTATATGTCAGAGCTATATAAATGTATAATAATAGTGTGTGACTGTGGGGGGGGGGGGGACATTAGAGTGTAAGCTCCTCTGGTACAGAGACTGATGTGACTGGCTCAGTGATTTTTGTACAGCACTGCGGTATATGTCAGAGCTATATACATGTATAATAATAGTGTGTGACTGTGGGGGGACATTAGAACATTGCTGTGATCCTCAGCTCCATTATTCATTTCCAAGCGTTCCCTGTGGTCCCGTCTTTTAGCAGAAGATTAAAACTGAAATGTTAGATGTCTCAATCACGGTGGCCATGACAGTGTTTACATCCATGGAGTAGGTGGCCCCGTTCTAACATTACACAACTTAACATTACACAGATTATTCTCCTGGAAAGTCTCATCGGTCATGTAGGACAGTCCCCGGGCTTCTAATTTAGACAAGCTCTGACATTTATCAAGAAAGAAAGGCTCAGAGGTCTACTTATCAAAAAATGTGCTGTGCTGATGTCTTCTGCATTCACAAGTTTCTGTGAATAATCCCTGTGATGTGTCTATTCTATGTATTTCCTATGATCGTCAGCTCCATCTAGTGGCCATAAAGTGGTATTTTCCCAATCTAGGTATTTCAGGAACATACCCCATTATGGCCACTAGATTAATTTGTTGGTCATAGGAAATCCAAATTATCTCACTGATATGTCTAATATGTGTATTTTCTATGATCATCAGCTCCATCTAGTGGCCATAATGAGGTATTTTCCTGAAATACCCCAGGAAATACCACATTATGGCCACCAGATGGAGCTGACAATACAATGGTACCTTGGATTAAGCTCTTCTGAGCAGGTTCCCTCTTAATCCTCTTGTATTTTATTGTATTATATCTGTATTGTCTCCTTTTTATATTGTAAAGCGCTGATTAAACTGTTGGCGCTAGATAAATCCAGTATAATAATAATAATAATTACGAGCATAATTCGTTCCAGATGATTTCTTGTAATCCAATGCACTTGTATATCAAAGCGAGTTTCTCCATAGGAGTCAATAGAAACTCAGATATTTAGTTCCACGTGACTGCTATTGTATGCAGTACCGCATGTGGCCAGAGGTGGGGGGGGAGACACTCAAAAATACTCGGAGACCGCTCGGAGCCGCTCGGATGCCCTCGGAAATGGAGCGTTTCCAAGTCTTTCCGAGTGTCTCCGAGCAGCTCCGAGTGTATCCGAGCGGCTCTGAGCGGCACCGGTGCTCCCCCCCACCTCTGGCCAAATGCAGTACTGCACACCCCATTGGCTTGAATCCTGCTCATCTTGCCAGACAAGACCGAGTCAGGATTTAAAATTTAAAAAAAGGATTTAAAAAAATAATAGCTTGTATTGCGAAACGCTCGTAAACGGCGTTACTTGCAATCCAAGTTATTACTGTAATAGGAAAGGCAAATAATCCCCCTGATATGTCTAATATGTGTATTTCCTATGATCGTTAGCTCCATCTAGTGGGCATTATGCAGCATTTTCCTGAAAAAACTTTAGAAATACCGCATTTTGGCCACTAGATGGACTTGCGGATCATAGGAAATGTGAATAATCCCCCTGATATGTCTAATATGTGTATTTCTTATGATCGTCAGCTCCATCTAGTGGTCATAATTCAGCATTTTCCTGAAATACTGTAGAAAATATTGCATTATGGCCACTAGATGGACTTGCCAATCATAGGAAATGCAAAAGAATCCTCTGATATATTTAATATGTGTATTTTTCATGATCATCAGCTCCATCTAGTGGCCACAATTCATCATTTTCCTGAAATACTGTAGACAATTTTGCATTATGGCCACTAGATGGACTTGTTGGTCATAGGAAATGCAAAAAATTCCTCTGATATATTTAATATGTGTATTTCTCATGATCATCAGCTCCATCTAGTGGCCATAATGCAGTATTTTCCTGTATTGCCGCGATCAGGAAAATACAACATTATAGCCACTAGGTGGAGCTGATGCTCATGAGAAATACACATATTAAACATATTTCTTATGATCATCAGCTCCATCTAGTGGCCATAATGCAGTATTTTTCTGTATTGCCGCGATCAGGAAAATACACATATTAAACATATTTCTCATGATCATCAGCTCCATCTAGTGGCCACAATTCATAATTTTCCTGAAATACTGTGGAAAATTTTGCATTATGGCCACTAGATGGACTTGCCGGTCATGGGAAATGCAAAAAATTCCTCTGATATATTTAATATGTGTATTTCTCGTGATCATCAGCTCCATCTATTGGCCATAATGCAGTATTTTCCTGTATTGCCGCGATCAGGAAAATACAACATTATAGCCACTAGGTGGAGCTGATGCTCATAAGAAATACACATATTAAACATATTTCTTATGATCATCAGCTCCATCTAGTGGCCACAATTCAGCATTTTCCTGAAATACTGTAGAAAATATTGCATTATGGCCACTAGATGGACTTGCCGATCATAGGAAATGCAAAGAAATCCTCTGATATGTTTAATATGTGTATTTCTCATGATCATCAGCTCCATCTAGTGGCCATAATGCAGTATTTTCCTGTATTGCAGCGATCAGGAAAATACACATATTAAACATATTTCTCATGATCATCAGCTCCATCTAGTGGCCATAATTCAGCATTTTTCAGAAATACTGTAGAAAATATTGCATTATGACCACTAGATGGACTTGCCGGTCATAGGAAATGCAAAAAATTCCTCTGATATATTTAATATGTGTATTTCTCATGATCATTAGCTCCATCTAATGGCCATAATGCAGTATTTTCCTGTATTACCACGATCAGGAAAATACAACATTATAGCCACTAGGTGGAGCTGATGCTCATGAGAAATACACATATTAAACATATTTCTTATGATCATCAGCTCCATCTAGTGGCCATAATTCAGCATTTTTCTGAAATACTGTAGAAAATATTGCATTATGGCCACTAGATGGACTTGCCGATCAGCTCCATCTAGTGGCCATAATGCAGTATTTCTCATGATTATCAGCTCCATCTAGTGGCCATAATGCAGTATTTTCCTGTATTACCACAATCAGGAAAATACAACATTATAGCCACTAGGTGGAGCAGATGATCATAGAAAATATACATATTAGACACATTTGGGGGATTATTCGCATTTCCTATGATCAGAAACTCTTGAACTTGACACTCTTCTTGACTCCTGACTAGACCCCCTAAGACTTATGTCTATCATGACCAGGACCCGATCTTCAGGGTCAATAAAAGTTTAAAAACATAAAAGGTCTACTTTATAAAAAAGCAGCACTGAGTTGTCTATTTTTGTTTCAGTTTCTGATTATTCCTGATTATTATTTTGTATGTTTCCAGGATGGGTGGAGAAAGAGTCGTACTATTAAGGACTTGGCATGCCAAGAAGGAACCGGGAACCATCTGGGACGGAAGAATGCTGATGCTGTGGATTAGTTGGTTTCATAATACCCTAAGCATTCATTTTTTTTATCCTGCTGTGTAAGCTCGGGGGTGGGGGGTGGGGAAAGGTTAATGACATGAGCGGGACACAAGCAGTCAAGTCAACTATCATTTTTGGTCCTAGAAGCTTCCCGTACTCAGCAAAGGTCAACTTTAGACTGTCAAGAAATGTTATGCCCGCCTGGGAACTTCCTACCTTTTTCCAAACAATGGTGTTTATCCAAATTTGCACCCTTTTCACGAAAAAAATTGCCAATTTTTGTAAGAATACTCCAACCAAATTTACCATCGATAGTGCAGGATTTCCTAAAAAAATGTGTTACCCTTTAATTTTGGTTGAATTCTATCTAAAGCCAAAAGATTTTTTTTTTTTAGTTTTGGATGAAATGTGGAAGAATTATTGGTATCTCTGTTTCGGGAGATTCACCCTTTCTTTTTGTCCTGGTGGTCATTGCCATAGGGCACGGGTCTTCAAACTATGGCCCTCCAGTTGTTCAGGAACTACAATTCCCATCATGCCTAGTCATGTCTGTCAATGTCAGAGTTTTACAATGCCTCATGGGATGTGTAGTTCTGCAACAGCTGGAGGGCCGTAGTTTGAGGATCCCTGCCATAGGGGCATAATGTGGTGGGAAGTCCAAAAATTCCAAGGCCTTCACCAAAACATGAGGTGCCAGCTAGCATTTCCCTTTGCTGTGAAGAGATTTTCTTCCTGATGTCCTGATAGATAACGATGGAAAATCTCTTTCATGAGCTAAAAAAAAAGAAGACCTACTGGTGGCTCCAACCCTTCACCGCTCCAATCCAAAAAAAAATTAAAAAATCGACTTTAGATAGACTTTAATGGAAACTGCATGATGTACAGTCATGGGCCAATGCCGAAGCCTTCAAATAAACCACCAGCATACCACCATCGAAGTTAAAAAAATAAAAGCACAAAACCATTTTTCAATCTGTCAAACGGGAGGACTTCCAGTCGCCATCATCCATTGGATTTTCAATGCCGCCAAGTAAAGCATTTTTAGAACGTTCTTGAGTGTCCCTCAGGTGGTGTCCAGGGATAGTCCACATCTTAACCTCAAAGATGGTGTAGAAGTTGAGTTGGTTGTTCAATTGTCTGATTGGACAGCCGCCTTCCATGATCGAGGCCTTGGGAACCACACACATACAAGCTGGTGTCGGTCAATAACCAATAATATGGAAGCCTTCAGAGATGGAAGAAACGCTCAGTTCACCCACCCCTTGAGTTGGTTGTTCAATTCTCTAAATTGGACAACCTCCTCCAATGGTCGAGGCTTTGGAAACCGTACCCATACCTGCTGGTCTCAGTAGGTAACCAATGATATGGCAGCCTCAAGAGATGGAAGAAACGCTTGGTTCACCCACCCCTTGAGTTGGCTGTTCAGTTCTGTGACTGGACAACCTCCTTCCATGATTGAGGTCTTGGGAATCACACACATACCAGCTGGTCTATGTCAATAACCAATAATATGGAAGGCTTCAGAGATGGAAGAAACACTCAGTTTACCCACCCCTTGAGTTGGTTGTTCAATTCTCTAATTGGACATCCTCCTCCAATGGTCGAGGCTTAGGAAACTGTACCCATACCTGCTGGTCTGTGACTGGACAACCTCCTTCCATGGTTGAGGCCTAGGGAACCACACACATACCAGCTGGTCTATGTCAATAACCAATAATATGGAAGCCTTCAGACATGGAAGAAATGCTCAGTTTACCCACCCCTTGAGTTGGTTTGTCCAATTCTCTAATTGGACAACCTCCTCCAATGGTTAAGGCTTAGGAAACTGTACACATACCTGCTGGTCCCAGTAAGTAACCAATGATACAGCAGCCTCAAGAGATGGAAGAAACGCTTCGTTCACCCACCCCTTGAGTTGGCTGTTCAGTTCTCTGACTGGACAACCTCCTTCCATGGTTGAGGCCTAGGGAACCACACACATACCAGCTGGTCTATGTCAATAACCAATAATATAGAAGCCTTCAGAGATGGAAGAAATGCTCAGTTTACCCACCCCTTGAGTTGGTTGTCCAATTCTCTAATTAGACAACCCCCTCCAATGGTTAAGGCTTAGGAAACTGTACACATACCTGCTGGTCTCAGTAAGTAACCAAAATTATGGCAGCCTCAAGAGATGGAAGAAATGCTTGGTTCATCCACCCCTTGAGATGGCTGTTCAGTTCTCTGATTGGACAACCTGCTTCCATGGTTGGGGTCTAGGGAACCACACACATACCTGCTGGTCTCGGTTCATAAATCAATAACCAATAATATGGAAGCCTTCAGAGATGGAAGAAATGCTCAGTTCACCCACCCCTTGAGTTGGTTGTTCAATTCTCTAATTGGACAACCTCCTCCAATGGTTGAGGTCTAGGGAACCGCACACAACATACCAGCTGGTCTATGTCAATAACCAATAATATGGAAGCCTTCAGAGATGGAAGAAATGCTCAGTTTATCCACCCCTTGAGTTGGTTGTCCAATTCTCTAATTGGACAACCTCCTCCAATGGTTAAGGCTTAGGAAACTGTACACATACCTTCTGGTCTCAGTAATTAACCAAAATTATGGCAGCCTCAAGAGATGGAAGAAATGCTTGGTTCATCCACCCCTTGAGATGGCTGTTCAGTTCTCTGATTGGACAACCTCCTTCCATGGTTGGGGTCTAGGGAACCACACACATACCTGCTGGTCTCGGTTCATAAATCAATAACCAATAATATGGAAGCCTTCAGAGATGGAAGAAATGCTCAGTTCACCCACCCCTTGAGTTCGTTGTTCAATTCTCTAATTGGACAACCTCCTCCAATGGTTGAGGCCTAGGGAATCACACACAACATACCAGCTGGTTTATGTCAATAACCAATAATATGGAAGCCTTCAGAGATGGAAGAAATGCTCAGTTTATCCACCCCTTGAGTTGGTTGTCCAATTCTCTAATTAGACAACCCCCTCCAATGGTTAAGGCTTAGGAAACTGTACACATACCTGCTGGTCTCAGTAAGTAACCAAAATTATGGCAGCCTCAAGAGATGGAAGAAATGCTTGGTTCATCCACCCCTTGAGATGACTGTTCAGTTCTCTGATTGGACAACCTGCTTCCATGGTTGGGGTCTAGGGAACCACACACATACCTGCTGGTCTCGGTTCATAAATCAATAACCAATAATATGGAAGCCTTCAGAGATGGAAGAAATGCTCAGTTCACCCACCCCTTGAGTTGGTTGTTCAATTCTCTAATTGGACAACCTCCTCCAATGGTTGAGGTCTAGGGAACCACACACAACATACCAGCTGGTCTATGTCAATAACCAATAATATGGAAGCCTTCAGAGATGGAAGAAATGCTCAGTTTACCCACCCCTTGAGTTGGTTGTTCAATTCTCTAATTGGACAACCTCCTCCAATGGTTAAGGCTTAGGAAACTGTACACATACCTGCTGGTCTCAGTAAGTAACCAAAATTATGGCAGCCTCAAGAGATGGAAGAAATGCTTGGTTCATCCACCCCTTGAGATGGCTGTTCAGTTCTCTGATTGGACAACCTCCTTCCATGGTTGGGGTCTAGGGAACCACACACATACCTGCTGGTCTCGGTTCATAAATCAATAACCAATAATATGGAAGCCTTCAGAGATGGAAGAAATGCTCAGTTCACCCACCCCTTGAGTTCGTTGTTCAATTCTCTAATTGGACAACCTCCTCCAATGGTTGAGGCCTAGGGAACCACACACAACATACCAGCTGGTTTATGTCAATAACCAATAATATGGAAGCCTTCAGAGATGGAAGAAATGCTCAGTTTATCCACCCCTTGAGTTGGTTGTCCAATTCTCTAATTGGACAACCTCCTCCAATGGTTAAGGCTTAGGAAACTGTACACATACCTGCTGGTCTCAGTAATTAACCAAAATTATGGCAGCCTCAAGAGATGGAAGAAATGCTTGGTTCATCCACCCCTTGAGATGGCGGTTCAGTTCTCTGATTGGACAACCTCCCTCCATGGTTGGGGTCTAGGGAACCACACACATACCTGCTGGTCTCAGTTCGTAAATCAATAACCAATTATATGGCAACCTCCAGAGATGGAAGAAACTCTCAGTTCTCCCACCCCTTGGCGGGAGTTGACGTTTCGGACTACATTGGCAGCATTGGGTGGGGTTATCGAGGTAAAGGGCACTCCTGCTTTGGCAACATTCAGTAAATGTTCCTCTTGGCGATGTATTGAATGTCAATAATGAATGTGGTTGACGTCCTCCTTAAAGGGGAGCTGTGAGGATTGAAATATAGGACCTACCACGCCTGACTTAGTTTATAGAGACTGTAGGCTCTAGGATGAATGACGACCTACAACTTTAAAAGCCAAGCCAGCCATGGCACCTACAATCATCTTTCCTGACAGGCACCTTTAACTGCACACAAAGGTGGGAGCCATTTTTAGAACCTAACTCATATTTTGCTAAGCCATCAGTGATATCAGCAGGTTCTTAGGTCAACAATTCCCAGGAAGTTAATAGGTAGAGACATTGTTCAAGTGACAAAATGGCGGCCTACAATGGGTTTGCATTCATTTCTGTACAACTAACCAGGATGACCCGTTACCTCCTTTTCCTTCTAGGTGATCCATACAGCGTCTTGCCTTACTTTTTACAGTCTGCTGTCCTATATAACCCTGTACTTTATATAATGTCTATGTTTGTAAAGATTACCTTGTCACATTGCTCTGTGTGTTTATTTATAGCGTCTTCACAGTTTTTGTGCGCTCTTGCCCACCAGTCCACCCCACTTGAAAACATGGCAAACTGGGAACCTCTGCTTGCAATGCATGGGGGAAATTCTCAGACACGCCCACTTCAGCCTCCTCGCTCTCTCTTTCATACAGAACTTCCAAGGTTGTAAGACATTGCTCACATCCGCTAGTGACATGGGAAGTAGAGAGAGAGAGAGAGAGAAGTAACACAGGGCTTATTTCAGGAAGTACACACCCAGTTACCCTGTGAGGTGCTTTAGGAATTCTGCCTGCAATGTAGCCCGAGGGCCTGATACATTTCTCACATTCACTTCCCAGTTCACAAGAAACAGATAATTCTTCAGGAGATGAGGAGCTCTGGATCACTCCGGGTGTAATTTAAAAGGTTCTATTTTTTTAGGCTGGAGCCATGTGGCAGCTCCTTGAAATCTATAAAACAATTGCTGTACGGATGTGACAAACATTCACAAAAATTGCCATAGTTTGTCTGATATGATTACTTCCTATGGTCGCAGGTGCCATCTAGTGGTAGTAGTAGCTAGTAGTTCTTTAAATACCTCAGTCAAGAAGAAACTGTATCGTGGCCACTAGATGGCGCTGTCATGGGTAATTATCATATTAGGCAATTACGCCGATTTTTTTTTTTTTGGTTGAGGCTGTGCGAATGTTTGACGCAATAAATAGATTTTCTGAGAATGGTCTTGGTCTTTAGGACAAAGGGTAGGAGAGCCACTCCATGTACTGTATAAAAAAAATTCTAAAATGTTATTTTATTTAAGATCGCCAAGGCAAATTCAACGCATTTCATCAGTTGCCCCCTTCTTCAGAGCTTATGAATGTACAGTATGAAACCGTAGATAAAATCAATGTCTTATTTAAAGCAACACAATTATTTTATAATATTTTTTTGGATCAGACATTGATTATATCTGCGTATCATATGGTTTTATATTCATAGCCTGAAGAAGTGGAACAACCCTCGAAACACGTTGGTTTTTCCTTGACGATCTTGAATAAAATATCTTTCTGGACTGTCATACATGGAGCAGCCTTTCGATGTTTTATCCTATATAGAAAACAGAGAGGAAGTTACGCATTTGGGTCCCTTAAACACAGGGAATTCTCTGCTACAAGTCGCTCCACCCCACCCACCACCCCCACTTGAGAACTGGGTGTTGAGGGCAAAACAAGCTGTCCATGCTCATAGATTGAATGCAGAGAAAGCAAGCTTCCGCACATCGGAGGGGATCACTAGTATCCATGTTTATTGTATCCACGAACATGACTCTGACAGTACCTGCCCTAGGACGCCTATACAACGTGTTTCGCCCACAAGGACTTAATTATAGAGATTGTTCTTTACTAAGAAGGAGGTCATCACACTTCAGGGGTCACTAGTATCCATGTTTATTGTGCAGGATATCCACAAACATGACTATGACAGTACATGCCCTAAGAACGCCCTTAACAACACGTTTCACCCATAAGGGCTTAATTGTAGAGGGCTTTGTTGTTCTTTATGGAGAAGGAAGTCACCACACATCAGAGGGATCACTAGTATCCATGTCTATTGTGGAGGATATCTACAAACATGACTCTGACAGTACCCGCCATAGGACTGCCCACCCAACGCATTTCACCCACAAGGACTTAATTATAGAGATCGTTCTTTACTAAGAAGGAGGTCATCATACTGCAGGGGTCACTAGTATCCATGTTTATTGTGCAGGATATCCACAAACATGACTATGACAGTACACGTCCTAAGAACGCCCTTAACAACACGTTTCACCCATAAGGGCTTAATTGTAGAGGGCTTTATTGTTCTTTACGGAGAAGGAAGTCACCACACACCAGAGGGATCACTGGTATCCATGTTTATTGTGCAGGATATCCACAAACATGACTATGACAGTACACTCCCTAAGAACGCCCTTAACAACACGTTTCACCCATAAGGGCTTAATTGTAGAGGGCTTTATTGTTCTTTACGGAGAAGGAAGTCACCACACATCAGAGGGATCAATAGTATCCATGTGTATTGTGGAGGATATCTACAAAAATGACTCTGACAGTACACGCCATAGGACTGCCCACCCAACGCATTTCACCCACAAGGCCTTAATTGTAGAGGCCTTTATTGTTCTTTACAAATAAGCCGGCCACTGGACGCCAGCGGGGTCACTAGTATGTTTATTGTGCAGGATATCCACAAACATGGCTCTGACAGTACCTGCTCTTACCAATGCTTTTCACCCACTGGGGCTTACTGTCATAAACCATAAATCAGACTGAGACAGAAGTACAGATAAATAATACTTGTTTAATAATAAAAGTAAAAAGAACAAACGTAGTCAAAACATAGCCAAAGTTCAGTAACCGGAACGGATAGTCAGCCAAGCCAGAAGTCAGGGATCAAAGTAGTGGAACAGCAAGCAGGATCTGGAGCCAGAAGGGACGTCAGCAAAGCAAGTCTTTAAACAGGAACGCAGGAGAATGTCTCTGTGATGTTGACCAAGGCGAAGGCAGAGCTCCTCTAGACTGGACGGCTTAAGTAGGCAGGACTGACGAGCAGGAAATCATCAACAGCTGAGTAACTGTGGAGATATAGGAGCTGTCAATTAGCCGATGGCTGGGCAGCCAGCTCTGAAAAGGAAGGGCTGAGCCCAGCCCTGACTAAGGGCCCCCGTGGGTTGAACAGTGATGAGTTAGAGAAACCAAACGTTCAGGTTACCCTATTATCTTTGATAGGATTAGAAATCAAATACCTTTGGATGTTTCGTTTGCGGACATACTTATGGACAGCATATATATATATATATATATATATATATATATATATATATATATATAGTAATAGTATAGTTATATGGTAAGCATGTATATGCTAACTATATAAAGCGGTGCGTCAGTACGCCGCCCGTGCCCCTGGACGACGTCAGATTAGTGACGAAACACGTTGGGAGGAGTCGTTCTTTTAATTGAACTCTGTATACGTTTTGCAAGCGTTACTGCTTTTATATTTAAATAGGCAACCATCTGGTTTGACCTATGGCAATTTTCCCTGCCCTTTCTTTCTGAGCTGACTTCGCCTCATCGCCACTTGTACCGTGTATGGGTCCACAAGCTGTACCTTCAACCACTTTCCCGACCAAACGGCTTACTACGTCATATGACCGGACCAGATATCCAAAGTCTTTGGAGGAAAAGTGTCTAAACTTGTGCAGCTGGTAATTGAACTCGGCTCGTTGTAGTGTTGTACTTCACCGCATTTTTGACGGTCTGAATTTGGTGTGACCGTGTGTAGGCAAGACAGTTTGAGCGGAATTCCGTCGGGAAAACTGTCAGAGCTAGACATGTGCACAATAGAAAAATGTGTTTATTTTCGTTTAGTTTCTGTTCGTTTCCGTTGATTCGTAACGATTCGTAATTTCGTAAGTCGTCGGTGTTCGTATTCGTAACGATTCGTATTTTCGTAAGAGTTATTTTTCGTTGATTCATTTTTCCGTTTAATTTTCGTTTATTCGAAATTCGGACGCATTCGTATTTTCGTAGATTTAGTTACATTCGTACTTTCGTTAGATTGATTTATTCGTACTTTCGTAACATTGTTTTCGTAGATTCGTAATCGGATCATAATTCATAATGTTATGTAATGTGTATGCTATTATTACATTTTAAGAGACGCGGAAAATTACGAAGCGAAAAAAAAAGTTACGAATGTACGAATTTTTTCGTTCAATCCATTCGAAGCACGTTAAGCAGCGCCATTGTAAGAGACACGGAAAATTACGAATCGAAAAAAAAATAAAAAGTTACGAATGTACGAATTTTTTCGTTCAATCCATTCGAAGCAAGTTAAGCAGCGCCATTGTAAGAGACACGGAAAATTACGAATCGAAAAAAAAAAAAAAAGTTACGAATGTAGGAATTTTTTCGTTCAATCCATTCGAAGCACGTTAAGCAGCGCCATTGTAAGAGACACGGAAAATTACGAATCGCAAAAAAAAAAAGTTACGAATGTACGAATTTTTTCGTTCAATCCATTCGAAGCAAGTTAAGCAGCGCCATTGTAAGAGACACGGAAAATTACGAATCGAAAAAAAAAAAAAAGTTACGAATGTACGAATTTTTTCGTTCAATCCATTCGAAGCACGTTAAGCAGCGCCATTGTAAGAGACACGGAAAATTCCGATTCGGAAAAAAAAAAAGTTACGAATGTACGAATTTTTTCGTTCATTTTGATTTTCGTTGTTCCTGTTTTCGTTTTTTTTGGATTTTCTTCTTTCGTAGTTTCGTTGTTTCTAATTTGGTAATTTCGGATTTTCGTTGTTTTTCGTATTCGTTCGATTGAAACATTCGTTATTCGTTAAAATTTTTAGCGAATCATTCGTACGATAACGAATGAACGAATATAACGAATTTTAACGTAAAACGAAAAAAAAAACGAAACGAATTGCACATGTCTAGTCAGAGCTTTTTCCGACGAGAGTTACGATCGTGTGTACGCGGCATTAAAGTTTTCATTGTTTATTGGAGGACTTTGAGTAAGTCACATGCTTCACTGTTTGGGACTATTTTTTATCACTTTTTATTCATTTATTTTGTTTTATGTTTGCATATTTGGTTAACATGTCACTTTAAGAGTGCAGCCCATTTTTTTTATCTATTTATTTATGAGCGTGTGTGGAGTGGGATTCTGGAAATATCCGATGAAGGTAGGTGGGGGTGAACTTTTCGACTTTACCGCGGCTGAAGTGTTCCAGTAGCTCACTTGCCTAATATTGCTCCCTAATAGGCTGTATTTAGCCACCTCGGCAGCCACCTTATCCGCAAACAATATCCCGCGTTTTAATTAGACGCCGTGTTCCTAAGTGACAGCGATGGGCTGAGGAGGGCTGGTTCACCGATCTCTCGGCTCCGTCTATTAATACCCCGCGCCCAGCTGGCGGCTGTGATATGTAGCACTCTCTGAAATAAGGTACGAGGCTGGCCGGGCGCGGATAAAGTGTGCTTCATACCAAGCCCATATCATTACACCTCCCATATGGTGGCCCCTCCATACGTCCCGGGGGCCGCGACCTTTTCTGACCTCACCTGTTCACTGCGCAGCACGACGCCAAAACCGATCACCGTTCTGTCCAATACCGATCACCGCTCCATCCAAAACCGATCACCGCTCCATCCAAAACCGATCACCGCTCCATCCAAAACCGATCACCGCTCCATCCAAAACCGATCACCGCTCCATCCAAAACCGATCACCGTTCTGTCCAACACCGATCACCGCTCCATCCAACACCGATCACCGTTCCATCCAAAACCGATCACCGCTCCATCCAAAACCGATCACCGCTCCATCCAACACCGATCACCGCTCAATCCAAAACCGATCACCAATCCATCCAAAACCGATCACCGCTCCATCCAACACCGATCACCGCTCAATCCAAAACCGATCACCAATCCATCCAAAACCGATCACCGCTCCATCCAACACCGATCACCGCTCAATCCAAAACCGATCACCAATCCATCCAAAACCGATCACCGCTCCATCCAACACCGATCACCGCTCCATCCAACACCGATCACCGCTCCATCCAAAACCGATCACCAATCCATCCAAAACCGATCACCGCTCCATCCAACACCGATCACCGCTCAATCCAAAACCGATCACCAATCCATCCAAAACCGATCACCGCTCCATCCAACACCGATCACCGCTCAATCCAAAACCGATCACCAATCCATCCAAAACCGATCACCGCTCCATCCAACACCGATCACCGCTCAATCCAAAACCGATCACCAATCCATCCAAAACCGATCGCCGCTCCATCCAACACCGATCACCGCTCCATCCAACACCGATCACCGCTCCATCCAAAACCGATCACCGCTCCATCCAAAACCGATCACCGCTCCATCCAAAACCGATCACCGATCCATCCAACACCGATCACCGCTCCATCCAAAACCGATCACCGCTCCATCCAAAACCGATCACCGCTCCATCCAACACTGATCACCACTCCATCCAAAACCGATCACCGCTCCTTCCAACACCGATCACCGCTCCATCCAACACCGATCACCGATCCATCCAACACCGATCACCGATCCATCCAAAACCGATCACCGATCCATCCAACACCGATCCATCCAAAACCGATCACCGCTCCATCCAACACCGATCACCGCTCCATCCAACACCGATCCATCCAAAACCGATCACCGCTCCATCCAACACCGATCACTGCTCCATCCAACACCGATCCATCCAAAACCGATCACCGCTCCATCCAAAACCGATCACCGATCCATCCAACACCGATCCATCCAACACCGATCCATCCAAAACCGATCACCGCTCCATCCAACACCGATCACCGCTCCATCCAACACCGATCCATCCAAAACCGATCACCGATCCATCCAACACCGATCACCGCTCCATCCAACACCGATCACCGCTCCATCCAACACCGATCACCGCTCCATCCAACACCGATCACCGCTCCATCCAACACCGATCACCGCTCCATCCAACACCGATCACCGCTCCATCCAACACCGATCACCGCTCCATCCAACACCGATCACCGCTCCATCCAAAACCGATCATCGCTCCATCCAACACCGATCACCGCTCCATCCAACACCGATCACCGCTCCATCCAACACCGATCACCGCTCCATCCAAAACCGATCACCGCTCCATCCAAAACCGATCACCGCTCCATCCAAAACCGATCACCGATCCATCCAACACCGATCACCGCTCCATCCAAAACCGATCACCGCTCCATCCAAAACCGATCACCGCTCCATCCAACACTGATCACCACTCCATCCAAAACCGATCACCGCTCCTTCCAACACCGATCACCGCTCCATCCAACACCGATCACCGATCCATCCAACACCGATCACCGATCCATCCAAAACCGATCACCGATCCATCCAACACCGATCCATCCAAAACCGATCACCGCTCCATCCAACACCGATCACCGCTCCATCCAACACCGATCCATCCAAAACCGATCACCGCTCCATCCAACACCGATCACCGCTTCATCCAAAACCGATCACCGATCCATCCAACACCGATCACCGATCCATCCAAAACCGATCACCGCTCCATCCAAAACCGATCACCGATCCATCCAACACCGATCCATCCAACACCGATCCATCCAAAACCGATCACCGCTCCATCCAACACCGATCACCGCTCCATCCAACACCGATCCATCCAAAACCGATCACCGCTCCATCCAACACCGATCACCGCTCCATCCAACACCGATCACCGCTCCATCCAACACCGATCACCGCTTCATCCAAAACCGATCACCGCTCCATCCAACACCGATCACCGCTCCATCCAACACCGATCACCGCTCCATCCAACACCGATCACCGCTCCATCCAACACCGATCACCGCTCCATCCAACACCGATCACCGCTCCATCCAACACCGATCACCGCTCCATCCAACACCGATCACCGCTCCATCCAACACCGATCACCGCTCCATCCAACACCGATCACCGCTCCATCCAACACCGATCACCGCTCCATCCAACACCGATCACCGCTCCATCCAACACCGATCACCGCTCCATCCAACACCGATCACCGCTCCATCCAAAACCGATCATCGCTCCATCCAACACCGATCATCGCTCCATCCAAAACCGATCACCGCTCCATCCAACACCGATCACCGCTCCATCCAAAACCGATCATCGCTCCATCCAAAACCGATCACCGCTCCATCCAACACCGATCACCGCTCCATCCAAAACCGATCATCGCTCCATCCAAAACCGATCACCGCTCCATCCAAAACCGATCACCGCTCCATCCAAAACCGATCACCGCTCCATCCAAAACCGATCACCGCTCCATCCAACACTGATCACCACTCCATCCAAAACCGATCACCGCTCCATCCAACACCGATCACCGCTCCATCCAACACCGATCACCGCTCCATCCAACACCGATCACCGATCCATCCAACACCGATCACCGATCCATCCAAAACCGATCACCGATCCATCCAACACCGATCCATCCAAAACCGATCACCGCTCCATCCAACACCGATCACCGCTCCATCCAACACCGATCCATCCAAAACCGATCACCGCTCCATCCAACACCGATCACCGCTTCATCCAAAACCGATCACCGATCCATCCAACACCGATCACCGATCCATCCAAAACCGATCACCGATCCATCCAACACCGATCCATCCAAAACCGATCACCGCTCCATCCAACACCGATCACCGCTCCATCCAAAACCGATCACCGATCCATCCAACACCGATCACCGCTCCATCCAAAACCGATCACCGCTCCATCCAACACCGATCACCGCTTCATCCAAAACCGATCACCGATCCATCCAACACCGATCACCGATCCATCCAAAACCGATCACCGATCCATCCAAAACCGATCACCGATCCATCCAACACCGATCCATCCAAAACCGATCACCGCTCCATCCAACACCGATCACCGCTCCATCCAAAACCGATCACCGCTCCATCCAACACAGATCACCGATCCATCCAAAACCGATCACCGCTCCTTCCAACACCGATCACCGATCCATCCAAAACCGATCACCGATCCATCCAACACCGATCCATCCAAAAGCGATCACCGCTCCATCCAACACCGATCACCGCTCCATCCAACACCGATCACCGCTCCATCCAAAACCGATCATCGCTCCATCCAAAACCGATCACCGCTCCATCCAACACTGATCACCGATCCATCCAAAACCGATCACCGATCCATCCAAAACCGATCCATCCAAAACCGATCACCGCTCCATCCAACACCGATCACCGCTCCATCCAACACCGATCATCGCTCCATCCAAAACCGATCACCGCTCCATCCAACACTGATCACCGATCCATCCAAAACCGATCACCGCTCCATCCAACACCGATCACCGATCCATCCAACACCGATCACCGATCCATCCAAAACCGATCCATCCAAAACCGATCACCGCTCCATCCAACACCGATCACCGCTCCATCCAACACCGATCCATCCAAAACCGATCACCGCTCCATCCAACACCGATCACCGCTCCATCCAACACCGATCACCGCTCCATCCAACACCGATCCATCCAAAACCGATCACCGCTCCATCCAACACCGATCACCGCTCCATCCAACACCGATCACCGCTTCATCCAAAACCGATCACCGATCCATCCAACACCGTTCACCGATCCATCCAACACCGATCACCGATCCATCCAACACCGTTCACCGATCCATCCAACACCGATCACCGATCCATCCAACACCGATCACCGCTCCATCCAACACCGATCACCGATCCATCCAAAACCGATCACCGATCCATCCAACACCGATCCATCCAAAACCGATCACCGATCCATCCAACACCGATCCATCCAAAACCGATCACCGCTCCATCCAACACCGATCACCGCTCCATCCAACACCGATCACCGCTCCATCCAACACCGATCACCGCTCTATCCAACACCGATCACCGCTCCATCCAACACCGATCACCGCTCCATCCAAAACCGATCACCGCTCCATCCAACACCGATCACCGCTCCATCCAAAACCGATCACCGCTCCATCCAACACTGATCACCGATCCATCCAAAACCGATCACCGCTCCATCCAACACTGATCACCGATCCATCCAAAACCGATCACCGCTCCATCCAAAACCGATCACCGCTCCATCCAAAACCAATCACCACTTCATCCAACACCGATCACCACTTCATCCAATACTGATCACCATTCTGTCCAATACCGATCACCGCTTCATCCAAAACTGATTACTGCTCCATCCAAAATTGATCACCGCTCCATCCAAAACTGATCACCGCTCCCTCCAAAACTGATCATCGCTTCATCCAAAACCGATCACCGCTTCATCCAAAACGGATCACTGCTCCGTCCAAAACCGATCACCGCTCGATCAAAAACCGATCCCTGCTTCGTCCAAAACCGATCACAGCTTCATCCAAAACAGATCACCGATCCATCCAAAACCAATCACCACTCGATCAGAAACCGATCACCGCTCCATCCAAAATCGATCACCTCTCAATCCAAAACTGATCACCGTTCTGTCCAAAACCGATCACCGATCGGTCCAAAACCGATCACCTCTCCATCCAAAATTAATCACCTCTCAATCCAAAACTGATCAGCGCTCGGTCCAAAACCAATCACCTCTCAATCCAAAATCGATCACCGTTCTGTCCAATACGATCAGCGATCTGTCCAAAACCAATAACCGCCCCATTCAAAACCGATCACCGATCCGCCCAAAACCAATCACTGCTCAATTAAAAACCCATCATTGCTCGATCAAAAACAGATCACCGCTCTGTCCGAAACTGATCAATAAAAACAAACAAAAGAAAGGAGAGCGCCTCTAAGCAAAAGTGTTTAATCAATATAAAACAACACAAAAACGTCGGCACTTACATGTCAATACGGTAAGAAGCTCTAGACGGGTCATCATAGTAGTGAGGTTAGTATCAGTAGCAGGTTCACAAGCGTATCACAGCATCAATATGCAATAGTCCGCGGAAAGCGGAAAAAAGGAAAACCAGCAGAGATTTTGCAGGAGAGGCTGGCAAGCAACTCGTGGAGACTGCGTGTGTCGTCAAAGCAATGAGAGAGGGAACACGACACGTTTCTGAGCGTGCGCAAGGTCGACCTTGCGCACGCTCAGAAATGCGTTGTGTTCCGAGCCGGCTTCACTTCTGAGATCAGCAGCCCTTTGGGATCGTGTCATATCATCTTGATTTATTTTTCCTTTTACTATCAACATCATCCATCTTATCTTATCCTATTATTGAACTTTAGTAACTGGTGTTTTATCCTAGCCTGGACATTTATTTTATATATTTTCATCAATAACGTTTTTCTTTTTACTGCCATTAAATGTGTTTTTATTGATTTATTGGCTGTGCGATAAGGTATCAGTACTCTGAGCACTAGCATTTGTGTGTTTTTTTTGTCCGAAACCGATCACCACTCCATCCAAAACCGATCACCACTCAATCAAAAACTGATCACTGCTCCATCCAAAACCGATCACTGCTCCATCCAAAACCGATCACTGCTTCATCCAAAACCGATCACCACTCAATCAAAAACTGATCCCCGATCCATCCAAAACCGATCACCACTCCGTCCAAAACCAATCACCACTCAATCAAAAACTGATCATCGATCCATCCAAAACCAATCACCACTCAATCCAAAACTGATCACCTCTTCATCCAAAACAAATCACTGCTCCATCCAAAACCGATCACCGCTCCGTCCAAAACCAATCACAGCTCGCTCAAAAAACGATCACCGCTCCACCCAAAACCGATCACCGCTTCATCCAAAACCGATCACCGCTCTGTCCAATACCGATTTTGGATGGATCGGTAATTGGTTTTGGACAGAGCATTGATTGGTTTTGGATGGAGCAGTAATCAGTTTTGGACGGAGCGGTGATCAGTTTTGGATGGAGCTGTAATTAGTTTTGGATGGATCGGCGATCAGTTCTGGATGGAGCGGTGATCTGTTTTCGGCGGAGCAGTGATCAATTTTGGACGAAGCAGTGATCAGTTTTGGACAGATCCATTTGGATGGAGCAGTGATCGGTTTTGTATGGATCGGTGATCGGTCTTGGATTGAGCGGTGATTGGTTTTGAATGTAGCAGTAATCAGTTTTGGACAGAGCGGTGATCAGCTTTGGGTGGAGCTGTAATCAGTTTTGGCCACTGCTCCTTCCAAAATTGATCACGCTCCGTCCAAAACTGATCACTGCTCTGTCCAAAATTGATCACCGCTCCATTCAAAACTGATCACCGATTCGTCCAAAACTAAACACCATTGAAACGAAATCACGCTCCATCCAAAGCTGATCACCGCTTTATCCAAAACTGTTTACCACTTCGATGAAAATTGATCAACGCTCCGTCCAAAACGGATCACTGCTCCATCCAAAACGGATCACCGCTCCGTCCAAAACGGATCACTGATCCATCCAAAACGGATCACCGCTCTGTCCAAAACTGATCACGGCTCTGTCGAAAACTGATCACCGATCCATCCAAAACTGATCACCACTCTGTCAGTTTTGGACAGAGCGGTGATCAGCTTTGGACAGAGCAGTGATCAGCTTTGGGTGGAGCTGTGATTGGCTTTGGATGGAGCTGTAATCAGTTTTGGTTACTGCTCCTTCCAAAATTGATTACCGCTCCGTCCAAAATTGATCACCGCTCCGTCCAAAATTGATTACCGCTCCGTCCAAAATTGATCACCGCTCCGTCCAAAATTGATTACCGTTCCGTCCAAAATCACAGCTCAATCCAAAATTGATCACCGATTCGTCCAAAACCAATGTCTGCTCCATCTAAAACAGATTACCGCTCAATCCAAAGCCAATCACAGCTCCATCCAAAGCTGATCACCACTTCTTTCAAAACTGATCACCGCTCCGTCCAAAATGGATCACCGCTCCATCCAAAATGGATCACCGCTCCATCCAAAATGGATCACCGCTCCATCCAAAACTGATCACCGCTCCGTCAAAAACTGATCACCGCTTTGTTGAAAACTGATCATCGATTTGTCCAAAACTAAACACTGTTTAAACTAAATCACCGCTCAATCCAAAACTGGTCACCGCTCCGTCCAAAACCGATCACCGCTTCATGCAAAACTGATCACCGTCCTAACGTCAGAGATCTCCACCGCTGGCCCACACACCACTGGAGGGAGCGGGATGACTCCAGAAAGAACGCTTCCGGTGCAATTTTGGATCTGCAGAAAGTTTTTACATGAAATTTCAGCACAAATATAACATTTCTATATTAATAATTAGACACAGGGTCATCTGCTGTAGTTAAAGGTGGCCGTACACATATCAATTTGAAATATGATCAATCAGAAGTTATCTATTAAAAAATTATTAACAATCAAATCTATTTTTTAAAAATATTATTATAATTATTAGTATTTAATATTATTGTAATTAAAAATAATATTTATTATGAATAATAATTATTATTTATTAATTAGTTTAATTCATGCAAACAATTCATTTACCTTTCCATGAGATTTCAGCATGAAAGTAACATTTTTCTAATAAGTAGATATAGGGTAATCGGTTGTAGTTAAAGCGCAGCTCCAGACTCAGCAGCTACAATGACTTTAGCTGCTGACTATTATTATTACTACACTTACCTGTCCACGAATCCAGCGGTGTCCTCGACCGAGCTTATTTTTCAATGGGCTGCTGCTGCCGCCATCTCCACTAAGAGTAACCGGCAGTGAAGCCTTGCAGCTTCACAGCCAGTTCCCTACTGCGCATGCGCGAAGCGTGCTGCACTTTGTGAATGGGCCGGCTGCAGGTGAAGGAGGAGAGGGCCAAAACCAGGGGCGTAGATAAGGGGGGGGGGGGGTCAGGGGTGTTCAAACCCCCCCCACACTTTTACTTTTTGTAAGATATAAGAAAATTTAATAAAGAAATTGAAAAAAAAAAATGATCACTAACAATCTCATTTAAAAAATGTAATTTAATGTCTGTGATATTATAATATTTGTATTTATTATGATTATCATTAACCGCTTCCCGACCGCCTCCTGCACATATACGTCGGCATAATGGCACGGCTAGGCAAAAGCACGTACAGGTACGTTGCCCTTTAATTGCCTAGCCGTGGGTCTCGCCGCCGGCGGCGCGCTCGCGATGCGGGACGGGAGCTCTGTGACCACGGCCGCGGGACCAGCGGACCCGATCGCCGCTGGTGTCCCGCGATCGGGTCACAGAGCTGATGAACGGGGAGAGGTATGTGTAAACAAACCTCTCCCCGCGCTTCCTACTCTGACTGTCACTGATCGGCTGTTCTCTGTCATCTGGAAAGCCGATCAATGACATCAGCCCCCCCCCCTAATGTTAAAAAAAAACACACACGTCACAGACCATAACCCCTCCCCTCCCCCTAGTGGTTAACTCTTTCACTGCCACTGTCATTTATACAGGAATCAATGCATTTAAATAGCACTGATTGCTGTATAAATGACAATGGTCCCAAAAATGTGTCAAAAATGTCCGATGTGTCCGCCATAATGTCGCAGTCACAATAAAAATCGCTGATCGCCGCCATTACTAGTAAAAAAAAAAAAATATTAATAAAAATGCTATAAAATTATCCCCTATTTTGTAAACGCTATAACTTTTGCGCAAACCAATCAATAATCGCTAATTGCGATTTTTTTTTACCAAAAATATGTAGAAGAATACGTATCGGCCTAAACTGAGGAAAAAAAATGTTTTTTTATATATTTTTTGGGGATATTTATTATAGCAAAAAGCAAAAAAAATTGCATTTTTTTCAAAATTGTCGCTCTATTCTTGTTTATAGCGCAAAAAATAAAAACCGCAGGGGCGATCAAATACCACCAAAAGAAAGCTCTAATTGTGGGGAAAAAAGGACGCCAATTTTGTTTGGGAGCCACGCCGCCCGACCGCGCAATTGTCAGTTAAAGCGTTGCAGTGCCCAATCGCAAAAAGGGGCCTGGTCCTTTGGCTGCAAATTGGTCCGGGGCTGAAGTGGTTAAAATTCATTATTATGATAATAATTATCAATTAATTTATTAGTTTAATTCAAATAATCAATGAATTCAATGTATTAATAATAATTATTATGATTCATTTATTTATTTCATTTATTCATTTAATTCATCTAATCATTCTGTATTAATATCGCTGTTTAACACAAATGCAGATAATCGATCGATAACATTTTGTCCCGGGCAATCAGCGCTGTTCCAGGTAAGAAAAATCACCACCTGAGGTCTCTTCTGATACTCAGTAGGGATTTTAAAGCTAAACTCCCGGCAGAAGATAAAAATGAACAGCCTGTAAAAAAGATAAAATAACAAACCCAGCTTTTGCTTCAATCCAGAGATTTCACCTGCAATACTTATTTTCTGCCACCAGATGTCCTCAGTCTGCTGACCAACGGCATAATTCGTACTGGACCCGCCCTCAGCCCCGTCATTGGACAATGAAAGAAGAAGCAGCACAGTGATGAGCTCATCTCTCTGTCACCTTGCTCTCTGCTCCTATCAGCATGCTGGTTGTCAGCCCATGAACTGATTGTCTCTTTGTGCTGCTTCTTCCTCCCACACTCCAGCCCTGCTGTACAGGAATTGATTAAAAGGCAAGATATATATATATTTATATATATATTTTTTAGTAAATATTTTTTAAGCAGGTATTAAAATCAAACCATATATGGCCAACATAAAGGTGCGCTTGAACACTTTTCCCGGGCACGCACGTCCATTGGCAGACCCAGGACCAGCATGGTCGGTGCCCCCCCCTCCTGGGGTAGAGGGAGGGGAGACCAGTGGATATCTGTTTGCAGACCCACCCTTCCTGCTAATGACCCGGAAGTGATCTGCAGTGCCAGGACAAGGTCACTTATAGCCCCCCCAGCACAAATGCCCCCCAAAATAAAATCACCGCTCCTAGCACAAATCCTCCACCCCTCAAATTTCCCTCTGAGTATACATTCTCTCCCCCCCCACTCCAAATCCCCCTCTTAGCACAAATCCATCCCCTACTAGTACAAACATCCCCAATCATCCCTACTAGCACCCTCTCCCCCCCCCCAAAAAATCGGGCACTAAGCTGCATGATTACCTTCTGTGCATAAATTCCCCCTCCTCCCAGTATAAATCCAGCCCCCTGCTGAAATCCCCCCAACCAGCACAGGTCTTTAACCCCTCCCGCCCCAAATCCCCCCAGCACAAATGCCCCCCACAAAAAAAAAATCGCCCCCCCCCTTGTACAAATCCTCCACCCCTCAAATTTCCCTCTGATTATACATTCTCCCCCCCCCAAATCAGCACAAATGCCCCCCCCCCCCCCATAAAAAAATATAAAAACATTATATCCCTTTCAAATGCACATTCTCCCCCCCCCCCCACTCCAAATCGACCCCCCTAGCACAAATATCCCCCCTACAAGCATAAATCCCCCCTCCAAAAAAAATGTCTCCCCTACCATATCACCTCTTCTAGCACAAACCCCCCAAATCAACCCTCCTAGCACAAATATCCCCCTCCTAGCACAAATCCTCTTCCCCATCCCCCGTGCCACCTCTCAGTATCATTCAGTATCATTCAGTGCCTTCTATCAGTGCCCATCAGTGCCATCTATTAGTGCCCATCAGTGTCACCTCCCAGCGCCTATTAGTGCTGCCAATCAGTACCTCATCATCAGTGTTACCTAACAGTGCTGCCTACAAGTGCTCTTCAGTGCCACCTATCAGTGCCTCCTATCAGTGTCCTTCAGTGCCACCTATCAGTGTCTCCTATCAATGCCACCTATCAGTGCCCTTCAGTGCCTCCTGTCAGTGCCCATCAGTGCCACCTCTCAGTACCCTTCAGTGCCTTCTATCAGTGCAACCTATCAGTGCCCATCAGTGCCACCTATCAGTGCCCATCAGTGCTGCCTCATCAGTGCCTATCAATGCCACCTATCAGTGCCCATCAGTGCTACCTCATCAGTGCCTATCAGTGCCACATATCAGTGCCCATCAGTGCCGCCTTATCATTGCCTATCATCCTCATCAGTGCCTCCTGATCAGTGCCCAACAGTGCTGCCTCATCAGTGCCACCCCCCATCAGTGCCACCTATCAGTGCCCATCAGTGTCACCTATCAGTGCCCATCAGTGTCACCTGTCAGTTCTTTCATCATCAGTGCCACCTATCAGTGCATATCAGTGCCACCTATCAGTGCCACCTATCAGTGCCCATCAGTGTCACCTATCAGTGCTCATCAGTGCCACCTATTAGTCCTTTCATCATCAGTGCTGCCTCATCAGTGCCCATCAGTGTAAAACATTTTTTTCTACATTTTTTGTCTTTTTTTTTTGTTTGTTTAGCAAAAAATAAAAACCCAGCGGTGATTAAATATCAACAAAAGGAAGTTCTATTTGTGGGAAAAATATGATAAAAATTCCATATGGTTACAGAGTTGTATGACCGCACAAAGTGTGACCGCGCTGAAAGCTGAAATTTGTCCTGGGCAGGAAGGGGGTGACAGTGCCCGGTAGGTAAGTGGTAGTATGTTGATGGGGGGGGGGGGGGGACCAGGGAAGGCAGAATAGAAGCAGATTAAACTTCAGCTAGCGTCATGACAGGTTCTCTTTAATCAGCAAGGAATTCTATGTATCATCTATGGGAGTACATATCCTTTAATAATGGATGATGTTTCTCACCTCACAAGGGTGTTGGGATGGCCAAGGGGGGGGGGGGGGGCGCTCTCCATTTTCAGAGGCCCATTCCTGCATCTTCAGGGGGGGGGGGTTGGATTTTTTTTTTCTATCTCTTTAATCACCCTGAGGAGCTAATCAGGGTAAGTGGATCCAAGGCGAGCTTTAAAAATAAAGAGCCCGGGGTCAGCAGAAAGAGCTGAAATTCTGTCAGAGCTGTCAGCCAGAAAACATCTCGCACTTTTTAAAATAACAGCAGCTGAACCGGCCAAACCTGCCGAGATGATGATAATTATACCGTAATACGGGGCCGAGCGACACCGACAGGGGCTCACCGCCCCGCCATCCGCAACAGGTTCATGGGGGCCCCAAGGAAATTCACCATTATACATGAAGAAGAACATCAAAAATCAAACATGTCATTCACAGAGATACCTGATCATCATTGATATACTGTATACCGATGATTGGCGTGTCATAAATACACTATATTGCCAAAAGTATTGGGACACCTGCCTTTGCACGCACATGAACTTTAATGGCATCCCAGTCTTAGTCCGTAGGGTTCAATATTGAGTTGGCCCACCCTTTGCCGCTATAACAGCTTCAACTCTTCTGGGAAGGCCGTCCACAAGGTTTAGGAGGGTGTCTATGGGAATGTTTGACCATTCTTCCAGAAGCGCATTTGTGAGGTCAGACGCTCATATTGGACAAGAAGGCCTGGCTCACAGTCTCCGCTCTAATTTATCCCAAAGGTGTTCTATCGGGTTGTGCAGGCCAATCAAATTCCTCCATCCCAAACTCGCTCATCCATGTCTTTGTGGACCTTGCTTTGTGCACTGGTGCTCAGTCATGTTGGAACAGGAAGGGGCCGTCCCCAAACTGTTCCCACAAAGTTGGGAGCATGAAGTTGTCCAAAATGTCTTGGTATGCTGACGCCTTAAGAGTTCCCTTCACCGGAACTAAGGGGCCAAGTCCTGAGAAACAACCCCACACCATAAAAGTATTGGGACGCCTGCCTTTACACGCACATGAACTTTAATGGCATCCCAGTCTCAGTCCGTAGGGTTCAATATTGAGTTGGCCCCGCCCTTTGCAGCTATAACAGCTTCAACTCTTCTGGGAAGGCCGTCCACAAGGTTTAGGAGGGTGTCTATGGGGATGTTTGACCATTCTTCCAGAAGAGCATTTGTGAGGTCAGAAGCTCATGTTGGACAAGAAGGCCTGGGCCGCAGTCTACACTCTAATTCATCCCAAAGATATTCTATCGGGTTGAGGTGTAGGCCAGTCAAGTTCCTCCACCCCAAACTCGCTCATCCATGTCTTTATGGACCTTGCTTTGTGCACTGGTGGGCAGTCATGTTGGAACAGGAAGGGGCCGTCCCCAAACTGTTCCCACAAAGTTGGGAGCATGAAATTGGCCTAAATGTCTTGGTATGCTGACGCCTTAAGAGTTCCCTTCACTGGAACTAAGGGTTCCAAACTTGCTCGTTCATGTCCAGGACTTGCTTGACAATTACTGGGTATTAAGGACGCCGGTGGCCACCCGCTCCTTATCAACCAGCTATTTACGGCCCGTCCATAGGGGGCACACGGGCGCCACCCCCCCCCCCCCCCGCCTCCAGGCAGTCACAAAAACTGGCCCTTTAAAAAAAAAAAATTGAAAAAAAGGTCTATAAGTGCACTGTGTTCGGGCGCCGGACACAGTGCACTATGGGAAGAGCCACGTCTATGCAATCACGGGATTGCAGACGCGGAGCTTCACTTGTGGGCTTTTGTCCTACCTTGCGGCGCATTCCGAAGCGCCGAGTAGCTTCCGCCCGGTGCCCGTAGTATCTATTACTGTGGCCAGGTGGTTTGATTGACATCCAAGTTAGATGTCACTTCCTGTTTTTTCTCTCCCATTGCACCTGAGAGAGAAAAAAATGGAAGTATGAGGAGCAGGCTCCTCCACCGCCGCTGCCAGTGCCCACTGAAAGAGACACAGTAGGAGAGGACACCACAGCAAGGTAAGTGCCACCGTGCCGGTCCGGACCTCCCACGGAGAAGGGGGGGGGGGGTTTCATGGGACACAAGCTGCATTTGATGGCACACAGGC
>CM053038.1:28842444-28879944 GCA_028564925.1 Lithobates sylvaticus
ATGTATTCAGTAATTTGCATTCAAGTAAAAAAAAAGTGTATTTTTTCCCATAAAAATTGAGTTTGAAAAAATGCTACGCAAATACCATGTGACATTAAAAATTG
Organism: Lithobates sylvaticus; assembly: GCA_028564925.1. Taxonomy (NCBI): domain Eukaryota; kingdom Metazoa; phylum Chordata; class Amphibia; order Anura; family Ranidae; genus Lithobates; species Lithobates sylvaticus. The sequence continues at coordinate 28,842,549 of CM053038.1, forward strand.
CAACACCCACCAATTTATTCTCTAAGGCCTCTACTTTAAAATATATATAATGTGTGTGGGTTCTAACAAGTTTTTACACGTACACAAATGGGTCAGAAAAATACATTAACCACTTTCAGCCCCGGACCAATTGGCAGCCAAAGGACCAGGCCCCTTTTTGCGATTCGGCACTGCGTCGCTTTAACTGACAATTGCGCGGTCGTGCGATGTGGCTCCCAAACAATTGGCGTCCTTTTTTCCCCACAAATAGAGCTTTCTTTTGGTGGTATTTGATCACCTCTGCGGTTTTTATTTTTTGCGCTGTAAACAAAAATAGAGCGACAATTTTGAAAGAAATGCAATATTTTTTTGCTTTTTGCTATAATAAATATCCCCAAAAAATATATAAAAAAACTTTTTTTTTCCTCAGTTTAGGCCGATACGTTTTCTTCTACATATTTTTGGTAAAAAAAAATCGCAATTAGCGATTATTGATTGGTTTGCGCAAAAGTTATAGTGTTTACAAAATAGGGGATAGTTTTATAGCATTTTTATTAGTATTTTTTTTTTTACTAGTAATGGCGGCGATCAGCGATTTTTATTGTGACTGCGACATTATGGCGGATGCATCGGACATTTTTGACACATTTTTGGGACCATTGTCATTTATTCAGCAATCAATGCTATTTAAATGCACTGATTCCTGTATAATTGACAGTTGTAGTGAAAGAGTTAACCACTAGGGGGAGGGGAGGGGTTATGGGCTGTGACGTGTGTGTGTGTTTTTTTACATTAGGGGGCGGGGCTGACGTCTGACGTCATTGATCGGCTTTCCCGATGACAGGGAACAGCCGATCAATGACAGGCAGTGTAGGAAGCGCGGGGAGAGGTTTGTTTACACAGACCTCTCCCCGCTCTTTAGCTCTGTGACCCGATCGCGGGACACCAGCGGCGATCGGGTCCGCTGGTCCCGCGGCCGGGGTCACGGAGCTCCCGACCGGGTCGCGAGCGCGACCCACGGGCAGGCAATTAAAGGGCCACGTACAGGTACGTGATTTTGCCTGCCCGTGCCATTCTGCCGCAGTATATCTGCGTTAGGCGGTCGGGAAGCGGTTAATGGCTGTGTGTTGAGTTATTTTGAGGGGACGGCAAATTCACACTGTTATACAAGCTGTACACTCACTACTTTACATTGTAGACAAGTGTCATTTCTTCAGTGTTGTCACATGAAAAGATAGAAGAAAAGATTTACAGAAATGTGAGGGGTGTACTTACTTTTGTGAGATACTGTATATATATATTTTTTCCTCCCCGAATTATTATTATTTTTTTTTTTCAATGGGAGGGTGGTTTTAAAGTAATTTCTAGTAAAAATTGCAATTTTTACACGTGTGCGAAAAATCGAAGAAATTGCCCTGGTAGACAAGTGGTTAGGCTCCGCCCACCCGATAATTTAGTGATAGGGAACAGAATCATATAAGGATGGAAGTGATAAAAGGCTGACGTTGTTTTAAAAAAGGAACTCGAGGTCTAAATAAAAAGCGTGAACACTTAGGAAGCGCCCGCGGCTCTTTTTTTAAAATTCTGGCTTGGGAAGACAGCGCGTCATTCTAAGGGGGGGGGGGGGCGGGATTTGGGATGGCGAAGCTCTGACCCGAGGTGAGGCTGCCACCCGATCGTCCTGTGGTAGCAGAAGGCTCTCTTGACATTACTCTGGGAAAGCTGACTCTTTGCTGGGACTCAAACAGCTGCTCCTCGACTGTCAACTTTCAAGAGCCTGTCCTGAAAAGAAAAAAAAAAAAGAGTTCTGGGTCCGGCGAACGCAGCGGGCTGCACGCGGGAGGCCAGCGCATATGTAGAGGATGCAGAAAATGGAGCTGACACATTGGAAGGGATGTATCAAATTGTGTGGCATCTCTCAATTGATGACGTGCGAGGTGCTGACTGGCACGCCTTGGCACTTTCCGCAGGTGCTGCAATCTCTGGCCGGTTGGGCCGGTTCGATTCGCCGCTGGCCGGCGGAGGTGACGAAAGATCAGCGACTCTTCCGACTTCGTCAGGGGGAAGTAAGAAAAGAAAAGCCAAAAGGGTTAATTCACCAGGCAAGAGTTATGTTAAAGAGTATCTAAAGCCAAAAACTTGAAGGGCCCATTCATGCTTGCATCTTGTAATGATGCCCGCTGAAATGTACACGCCAACTTCGTGTTGCCACAACCAGTACCAGGACAGGCTCGCCCAGGGCAAAGATGTAGAACTGCACCCACATCCAGGGCGGCTGGTGCTCAAAAATCCTGTGAAAAAAATCATCAATTGCTGCCACTGTGCCCTCAAATGCTGCCACTGTGCACTCAAATGCTGCCACGGTGCCCTCAAATGCCGTCACTGTGCCCTCAAATTCTGCCACTGTGCCATCAAACACTGCCACTGTGCCATCAAACACTGCCACTGTGCTCATCGAACGCTGCCCCTGTGCCATCAATCGCTGCCACTGTGCCCTCAAATGCTGTCACTGTGCCCTCAAATGCTGTCACTGTGCCATCAATTGCAATCACTGTGCCAAACGCTGCCCCTGTGCCCATTAAATGCTGCCACTGTGCCATCAAATGCTGCCACTGTGCCTATCAAACACAGCCACTGTGCCCTTCAAACGCTGCCACTGTGCCCATCAAATGCTGCCACTGTGCCAACAAACGCTGCCCCTGTGCCATCAATCCCTGCCACTGTGGCCTCAAATGCTGCCACTGTGGCCTCAAATGCTGCCACTGTGCCATCAATTGCAGCCACTGTGCCAAACGCTGCCACTGTGCCCATTAAACGCTGCCACTGTGCCATCAAATGCTGCCACTGTGCCATCAAATGCTGCCACTGTGCCCATCAAATGCAGCCACTGTGCAAAACGCTGTCACTGTGCCCATAAAACATTGCCCCTGTGCCCATCAGACACTACCACTGTGCCATCAAATGCTGCCCTTGTGCCCATCAAATGCTGCCAGTGTGCCCATCATATGCTGCCAGTGTGCTCATCATATGCTGTCAGTGTGCCCATCATATGCTGCCTGTGTGCCCATCATATGCTGCCTGTGTGCCCATTAGATGCTGCCAGTGTGCCCTTGAATGCCCCCAGTGTGACCCCCGCCCGCTCGCCGCCTGCCCGGCACTTACCCTGTCTTGGTGGGGCAGTGGGTGATGGCGACGGGTGGGGTCCTTCGTGCGTCTCCTGCCGTCCTCATCTCCCGTCCTCTCCTCCTGATAGGCGTCCAATAGCGGCGCCTGTCGTTTCAGCCAATTAGGTGACAGGTAACAGACCCGAGCACCTGATTGTCGGAGAGGCGGTTTAGTGTTAGGAAAGCGAATGTTCATTCGCTTTTCTAACACAGCTGAGCATGGCGCTCGCTGGTCACCTTTTTTGACGTCTATTAGAGCCTATGGCTCTAATCAGGTGCTTCAAAAACACCCGCGCCGGGCCGGGCGCCGGAATAGGGGATGGCAGCGGTGGCCATATTGTCGGCTCCATTGGTGCTAAAGGGGGTGGCAGGAAAGGGGGGGCGGTGCCCGTGCGCCCTTAATGCATTGCCCGCCACTGCCCCCATCCCAAGCTGCTAATGCATGATGTAGATGGGCGTACTGCCCTACATGCTGTGCCCCCCACTTGAGGGCGCTGTGCCCAGGGCGGCTTTCCCTCTTGTCCCCTTCCCTTTGTTCCATCCCTGACCACAATGAATGCATGGAGGCAGCCGTGAACATGTTACTAGCTCCGGGCTATACAGTAAAAGTGATCTGGGCGACTGTAGAGCTTTTCTGGCGCTGTGTATTCTCCGCCATGGTTCTTCTCCTCCAGGGATTCCAGGACCATGCTAAATGGTGTCAGGATGGCGCTTGTGATGAATGAACCTGGAAGGGCTCAGCTCTGCAGAGAAAAGGGGTTCTACAAAGTATGGACTCCGGGGGGCGCCATACAAATCCCCTCCACACTTTTCACATATTTATTTGTAAAAGAAATTGAAAACCATTTATGATTTTCCTTCCACCTCACAATTATGAGCCACTTTGTGTTGGTCCATCACATAAAATCCCAATAAAATACATTTACAGTTTTGGTTGTAACCTGAGAAAATGTGGAAAATTTTAAGGCGTATGAATACTTTTTTAAGGCACCGTATTTACTAAATGCAACCTCATTATAAAATATATATAAAAAATATATATTAAAAAAAATGGGTATAATATTGCGTTCGCCTGTGCAAATATTGTTAGACATAAAAAAAAAAATTACAACTGCCACCATTTTGTTCTACAGGGCCTCTGCCTTCACAAACAAAAGAAATATGATTGTTTGGAGCATTTTAAGCAAGTTTCTAGCAAAAAAAAATTAAGAAAATAGGAAGGAAATCATTAATAATGAAATCAACCCAAAGTTAAAGAAATCGCTGTGGTTGGAAGTTGTTAAATGGCTCCTGAGGGTTACAGGAAGCTTTTCCTGGATTGGTCTTATGCCAAAAAAAAGGGCAATTTATTAACCTTTAATAATCATATTTTGTTATCACAGTGATAACAGATGGTTGAAAAAAAAAAAAAGCAAAATAAAATAAAAAAATAAATAAAATAATAATAATTATAATAATAGAAAATAATAATATAAAAATAAAATGAAAGGCAACAGTAAACAAATAACAAATAAAAAAACAACCTAAAAAAAATGAAAACAAAAACAAAACACATATACAAAGAACACTACATGAAATAAACAAAAATAATGTAACCTAATGTAAATAATGTAACCTTTGTGTTGGTCCATCACATAAAATCCCAATAAAATACATTTACAGTTTTGGTTGTAACATGAGAAAATGTGGAAAATTTTAAGGCGTATGAATACTTTTTTAAGGCACCGTATTTACTAAATGCAACCTCATTAAAAACTATATATAAAAAAAATATATATATAAAAAATATATATTAAAAAAAATGGGTATAATATTGTGTTCGCCTGTGCAAATATTGTTAGACATAAAAAAAAAAAAATTACAACTGCCACCATTTTGTTCTACAGGGCCTCTGCCTTCAAAAACAAAAGACATATGATTGTTTGGAGCATTTTAAGCAAGTTTCTAGCAAAAAAAAAAAAATTAAGAAAATAGGAAGGAAATCATTAATAATGAAATCATCCCGAAGTGAACTTTAACATTTGCGCAAAAAATGTAAGAAATCGCTGTGGTTGGAAGTGGTTAAATGCCTCCCGAGGGTTACAGAAGCTTTTCCTGGATTGGTCGTATTCCAAAAAAAAGGGCAATTTATTAACCTCAATAATCATATTTTGTTATCACAGTGAAAACAGATGGTTGAAAAAAATAAAAAATAAAAAAATAAATAAAATAATAATAATTATAATAATAGAAAATAATAATATAAAAATAAAATGAAAGGCAACAGTAAACAAATAACAAATAAAAAAACAACCTAAAAAAAATGAGAACAAAAACACATATACAAAGAACACTACATGAAATAAACAAAAATAATGTAACCTAATGTAAAAAAAAAAAAAAAAAAAAAAAAAAAAAAACGCCATGTAATGCGTGGAAACACCTGCATGCTCTGGCGCATGCAGTAGTGTGAAGCAAGACCTGATGGCCCTGCCATGTGTTTGCTAAGGAGCAGCGCATTTCTATGTGTGTCGGGAGTCGTTTTTTTTTTTTTTTTTTTTCAAAGGATAATTCACAGATCAATTGGCTTCATTGGATATAATAATAATAAATAAATAAATATATAAATTTAATAATAAATAATAATAAATAAATAATAATCAATCCCATTTGCTGGTATAAATTTTCTTAGCGTATAATATTTTTAGGTGTTTGCCGTTGACTCAATTTGTTGCCCATTTGCAGGGCTACAGAATTTATCCCAAAAAAATAAAAAAATCACCTTTATCTTTAAGCCCCGTACAACCCCCACAAAAAAGAGATTTTACACAAAATATCAGCCGTGAAACACGTCAGCAATAAAAGAGCTCTGGGCATGCAGTGGATGACACACATGCCATGACTCTCTTAGTGCCAGGATTTACATTCCTGTACAAATCCCGACCTCACACAGCGTTGGAGGACTACCTAAGCTATAATTTACCACTGCTGATTACTCTGTAATGGAGGTACAACTGTAAAATAAAGTGAAATCAACCTCTGCATTGTTAATCCTTGCTTGCGATATTGGGACATTTTTGTTATAAACTGATATTCCACCCCCCCCCCCCCCAAAGACTGCCTTTTAAGCAACAGATACATCTTCTGCAGGGGTTGAAGTTTTAGCTCCTCCCCTGAGGACTGAGGACTCCCCCTGAGGAAGTCACAGTTGTAATGGATGTACAACTGTAAAATAAAGTGAAATCAACCTCTGCATTGTTAATCCTTGCTTGCGATATTGGGTCATTGTTGTTATGAGCTGATATTCCACCCCGCAAAAAATTGTAAGGATTTCTTTTAAGCAACAGATACATCTTCTGCAGAGGATTAAAGTTTTAGCTCCTCCCCTGAGGACTGAGGACTCCCCCTGAGTAAGTCACAGCTGTGCAGATCCAGTTGTAATGGGTGTACAACTGTAAAATAAAGTGAAATCAACCTCTGCATTGTTAATCCTTGCTTGCGATATTGGGAAATTTTTGTTATGAGCTGATATTCCACCCCCCCAAAAATTGTAAGGACTTCCTTTTAAGCAACAGATACATCTTATGCAGGGGTTGAAGTTTTATCTCCTCCCCTGAGTACTGAGGAACCCCCCTGAGGACTGAGGACTCCCCCTGAGAAATGAGGACTTCCCCTGAGGAAGTCCCAGCTGTGCAGATCCAGTAGTAATGGATGTACAACTGTAAAATAAAGTGAAATCAACCTCTGCATTGTTAATCCTTGCTTTCGATACTGGGACATTTTTGTTATAAACTGATATTCCACCCCCCTCCCCAAAAATAAATTGTAAGGACTTCCTTTTAAGCAACAGATACATCTTCTGCAGAGGATTAAAGTTTTAGCTCCTCCCCTGAGGACTGAGGACTCCCCCTGAGTAAGTCACAGCTGCGCAGATCCAGTTGTAATGGGTGTACAACTGTAAAATAAAGTGAAATCAACCTCTGCATTGTTAATCCTTGCTTGCGATATTGGGAAATTTTTGTTATGAGCTGATATTCCACCCCCCCAAAAATTGTAAGGACTTCCTTTTAAGCAACAGATACATCTTATGCAGGGGTTGAAGTTTTATCTCCTCCCCTGAGTACTGAGGAACCCCCTTGAGGACTGAGGACTCCCCCTGAGAAATGAGGACTTCCCCTGAGGAAGTCACAGCTGTGCAGATCCAGTAGTAATGGATGTACAACTGTAAAATAAAGTGAAATCAACCTCTGCATTGTTAATCCTTGCTTGCGATACTGGGACATTTTTGTTATAAACTGATATTCCACCCCCCTCCCCAAAAATAAATTGTAAGGACTTCCTTTTAAGCAACAGATACATCTTCTGCAGGGGTTGAAGTTTTAGCTCCTCCCCTGAGGACTGAGGACTCCCCCTGAGGAAGTCACAGCTGCGCAGATCCAGGAAAGAGGCTTATGAGGCTTTGGAGGTTCACCCAGCTCCAGCATGAGCTATCCAACCAACCAGCGTAACATAGGAGGCACGATCACATAGATTGTGAGGGTGTCAAATCCCTGCTGGCTTTGTATATTAGCTTGCCATAAAAGGAGGTGAAATTGGGTGTCATGGATATGGGGTACCTGGTTTGTCTTTTCTTTTAATTTTGGCGCACACACACCTGCAGGTTAAAACCAGATAGTATAAAACTGTTGTGTTGTAGTTTTATTATATAACCATTTTATATATAATTAAAGGGGTTAAAAAAAAAAAAAAAGTTTTATTGGGATTACAAAGCTTTGTCATATAAAACCAGCGTCACCGATGTGACAAGTGACACCTCGCAGCCCCGTGCGCTCCCCTGACCCCTCTGAGCTCAGCGCAATCTAATAAACCGCCTCGGATAACGACTCCCACCCAGATACGCTGACCCACCAGAACCCTCCCGGGTCACATTACCCACCCAATGATTAAGTCCCTGTGCTGGAGACCGATGTGAGCGTTTAATTTATGGCTTCTCCTGGGAATGAAATCATTAACTGTAAGTCGAACGATGCAACCAGAACCGCGCATGTACAGAGAACACCGAACCATCAGTCTCTGTACCAGATGAGCTTACACTCTAATGTCCCCCCACAGCCACACACTATTATTATTATACATTTATATAACTCTGACATATACCGCAGTGTTGTATAGAGAACACTGAGCCAGTCATATAAATTTCTGTACCAGAAGAGCTTACACTCTAATGTCACAACACAGTCACCCACTATTATTATACATTTATATAGCTCTGACATACACCACAGCGCTGTACAGGGAGCACTGAGCCAGTCACATCAGTGTCTGCACCAGAGGAGCTTACACTCTAATGTCCCCCCCATAGTCACACACTATTATTATTATTATACATTTCTATAACATATACCGCAGTGCTGTACAGAGAACACAAATTCATTCTCCAGAGGAGCTTACACTCTAATGTCCCCCTGCAGTCACACACTATTATTATACTATTATATATCTCTGACATATACCACAGTGCTTTACAGAGAACACTAACAGTGCACCAGAGGAGCTTACACTCTGATGTCCCCCCCCCCCCCCCCCAGTCACACTAGTATTATTATACATTTATATAGCTCTGACATATACTATAGTGTTGTACAGAGAACACTGAGCCAGTCGCATCAGTCTCTGCACCAGAGGAGCTTACACTCTAATGTCCCCCTGCAGTCACACACTATTATTATACTATTATATATCTCTGGTAGGGATGGGCCCGGTGTTCAATTCGAACCCATGTTCGAATCGAACATCGGGCGTTCGTCCGTTTGTCGAGCCCAGAACTATTTGGGTCGCTCGCATCAAATTCGTGTGATGCGAGCGGCCCGCAATGCACTGCGCCAGTCGCAGTGCATTGCTGGCTGATGATTGGCCAAGCATGCACTGTGACCCCGCATGCTTGGCCAATCATAGAGCCAGCGGCGAGGAGAGCCATAATTGGCCACAGGCAGGATGCCTGTGGCCAATTATAGCTCAGGGGGTACACGCCCCACACTATAAAAGGCCTATAAAAGGACTATAAAAGGCCGCCGCGCCAGTGTGTGTTCCAGCGTGTCAGTGACAGTATCTGCTGTGATCCATTCTGCAGTGCTGCTGAGTCTGACATTATCTGTGCTGTGATTCTGGGGATTAGTGTGTGCGTGCTGTTAGTACAGAATTGCAGTATCACATTAAAACACCTTTACCCTTCTGGCCTGTTGTGTCATCTAAGGCAGCCATCTGCGGCTAATGAATTGCTGGCTCCCGTAATACAGAGAACAGTCATTCATTGAAAGTCATTGATAAAAAAAAAGTCATTGATAAAAAACAAAAAAATAAAAAAGCGTGGGGGTCCCCCCAAATTCAATTACCAGGCCCTTCAGGTCTACTATGGATATTAAGGGGAACCCTGGCCAAAAGAAAAATGGCGTTGGGTCCCCCTCAAAATCCATACCAGACCCTTGAGGTCTGGGATGGATTTTAAGGGGAACCCCGGCCACAAAAAAAAAATGGCGTGGGGTCCCCCTCAAAATCCATACCAGACCCTTATCCGAGCACGCAACCTGGCAGGCCGCAGGAAAAGAGAGGGGGACAAGAGCGGCCCCCCCTCCCTCTTGAACCGTACCAGGCCACATGCCCTCAACATTGGGAGGGTGCTTTGGGGTCCCTGGCCATTGGTTGTGTGGGTCTTGCGGGCGGGGGGCTTATCGGAATCTGGAAGCCCCCTTTAACAAGGGGACCCCCAGATCCCACCCCCCCTGTGTGATATGGTAAGGGGTACCCCCCTACCATTTCACCAAAAAAGTGACAAAAATTGTAAAAATGACAGGAGACGGTCTTTGACAATTCCTTTATTAAAATCTTCTTTCATCTTCTTTCTTCTGGTCTTCCTTCTTTCTTTCTTCATCCTTCGGTTTCTTCATCTTCTCCTTCCGGCATCTTCTTCCATCTTCTTCTTCCATCTTCTTCTTCCTCCGATCCGCTTCTTCTTGCTCCGGTGTTCTCGTCCGGCATCTTCTTCCATGGCGTCGGCGTCTCTTTTAAAGTTATTTATTAGTCAGCTCTGGGGGTCTTCTTCCGACTTCGGGGGTCTCTTCCGACTTCTCCGTGCTTTCTAGTTTCTTCTCCCGCTCTCCAGCCTCTTCTCCCGATCTCCGGTTCTTCTCCGTGCTCTCTGGTATCTCCTCCCGGTCTCCGGTTCTTCTCCGTGCTCTCTGGTATCTCCTCCCGGTCTCCGGTTCTTCTCCGCGCTCTCCGGTTCTTCTGCTGGGCTCCTCCACTATCTTCTTCCAGCTCTTTTACTAGCGTTGGCCCGGTCTCCTCCTTCGTCGTCTTCTTCTTCTTCCCTCTTCTGTTCTTCCGATGTTGACACAGCGCTCTCTCCCACTGTAATTCTGTGTACAGAGTGCACAGCGACTTATATAGGCAGGGGGCGGGGTGACCCTGCCCCTTACGATGGCACAGTCCCAGCATGCCCCGGGCGGTGACGTCATAAGAGGCGGGGCCCCGGGGCATGCTGGGACTGTGCCGTCATAAGGGGCGGGGTCACCGGGTGACATCACCCGGTGACCAACGTCCAATGCCTATATAAGTCGCCGCGCACTCTGTACACAGCATTACAACAGGAGAGAGCGTCGTGTCAACATCGGAAGAACAGAAGAGGGAAGAAGACGATGAAGGAGGAGACGGGGCCACCACTAGTAAAAGAGCTGGAAGAAGATAGCAGAAGAACCGGAGAGCGGGGAGAAGAACCAGAGACCGGGAGAAGATACCACAGAGCGCGGAGAAGAACCGGAAACTGGGAGAAGAGGCCGGAGAGCGGGAGAAGAACCGGAAAGCATGGGGAAGTCCGAAGAGACCCCCGAAGTCGGAAGAAGACCCCCGGAGCTGACTAATAAATTACTTTAAAAACCTGTCTAGTGTGTTTTTTTATTGACACTTTTTTTCCCCAGGTGAATGGGTAGGGGTACGATGTACCCCATACTCATTCACATAGGGTGGGGGCCAGGATCTGGGGGCCCCCTTATTAAAGGGGGCTCCCGGATTCCGATAAGCCCCCCACCCGCAGACCCCGACAACCAACGGCCAGGGTTGTTGGGAATAGGCCCTTGTCCTCATCAACATGGGGACAAGGTGCTTTGGGGTGGGGGGGCCGCAGGGCGCCCCACTTCCCCAAAGCACCCACCCCCCCATGTTGAGGCCATGCGGCCTGGTACAGTTCAGGAGGGGGGGGGGGGCGCTCACTCGTCCCCACCCCCTTTCCTGACCGGCCGGGCTGCGTGCTCGGGTTAAGGGTCTGGTATGGACTTTGGGGGGACCCCCACGCCGTTTTTTCGGCGTTGGGGGGTCCCCTTAAAATCCATACCAGGCGACGGGGCTCGCGAGGTGTCAAGATGAAAGCAGTGAGATTGACTTCCTTCTCTAGTCCCGTCGTACCTGGAGTCACGTTCAAAATGAACGGACTTTAGTCTGTGTGTGGGCAAGTCCGCTCGTTCGGAAAGTCCGACGGAACTCTGCCGAAAGTCTGTCGGAAAGACCTTCGGACCTAGTCTGCTGGAAAGTCCAGTCTTGTGTACGGGGCATCACAGTGCACCAGAGGAGCTTACACTCTGATGTCCCCCTCATAGTCACACTAGTATTATTATTATTATACATTTATATAGCTCTGACATATACCAGAGTGTTGTACAGAGAACGATGAGCCAGTCACATCATTCTCTGCACCAGAGGAGCTTACACTCTAATGTCCATTGGCTTCTATGGAGGGCTGCACCGGATATTGCACTCGCCAGTCTTAGTAAATACCCCCCAAAATCTGGAACAATATAGTGTGTGTTGGGTTGTCTCATTGACGTTAGCCCCGAGCACAGCCCCCCCCCCCCCACTCTGATCTCAGCCTGATCTGTTCTGATGCCCCCCCCCCCCCCCCATCCCACCCGGTGGAGTTTAGCTGACGGGGTAACCTAAGCTGGGTTGTGGTGTCCTGCGGGCCTCGCCCACGCCCTGTCCCCACTCTCCTCCCAGAATCTTTCCCTACTCCTCTCCATCAATCTCTAATTACCCAGCATCCGCACAAGTACTTCTTATCTTACTCCAGACTCATCTCAACTTATATTTAGACCCTCCGCGCTGTCTCCCTTCTTAATATGGTGATTGTAAAAAAAAAAAAAAAATTGTAATTCAGCAGCTTGACCGGGGAAGTGGCGAGAATTCACTGCGGAGCCGAGAGAGGATTCACCTGTTATAGAGGGAAGAATTCAAATATTCCAAGACAACCGTGGAATGGATACAATCCAAGTGTAACATTATATCACTAAACATATACAATCAGAGTGTAATATTATAACACAACAGATACAATTAATACGTAACATTATAACACAACAGATACAATCAGAGTGTAATATTATATCACAACAGATACAATCAATATATAACATTATAACGCAAAGGATACAATCAATATGAAAAAATGATAACACAACACATACAATCAATACATAACATTATAACACAAAGGATACAATCAATATGTAAAATTATAACACGACAGATACAATCAATACGTAACATTATATCACAACAGATACAATCAATATATAACACTATAACACAAAGGATACAATCAATATGTAAAATTATAACACAAAGGATACAATCAATACGTAACATTATAACACGACAGATACAATCAATACATAACATTATAACACAACAGATACAATCAATACGTAACATTATATCACAACAGATACAATCAATATGCAACATTATATCACAACAGATACAATCATTATATAACACTATAACACAAAGGATACAAGCAATATGAAAAATTATAAAACAACAAATACAATCAATACATAACATTATAACACAAAGGATACAATCAATATGTAAAATTATAACATGACAGATACAATCATTACGTAACATTATAACACGACAGATACAATCAGAGTGTAATATTATAATACAACAGATACAATCAATAAGTAACATTATAACACAACAGATACAATCAATACGTAACATTATAACACAACAGATACAATCAATACGTAACATTATAATGCAACAGAAACAATCAATACATAACATTATATCACAACAGATACAATCAATATATAACATTATAACGCAAAGGATACAATCAATATGAAAAAATTATAACACAACACATACAATCAGTACATAACATTATAACACAAAGGATACAATCAATATGTAAAATTATAACACGACAGATACAATCAATACGTAACATTATAACACAACAGATACAATCAATACGTAACATTATAACACAACAGATACAATCAATATATAACACTATAACACAAAGGATACAATCAATATGAAAAAATTATAACACAACAGATACAATCAATATATAACATTATATCACAACAGATACAATCAATACATAACATTATAACACAAAGGATACAATCAATACGTAACATTATAACAAGACAGATACAATCAGAGTGTAATATTATAACACAACAGATACAATCAATACGTAACATTATAACACAACAGATACAATCAATACGTAACATTATAACACAACAGATACAATCAATATATAACACTATAACACAAAGGATAAAATCAATATGAAAAATCATAATACAATCAATACATAACATTATAACACAAGGGACACAATCAATATGTAAAATTATAACACGACAGATACAATCAAAATCTAATATTGTAACACAACAGATATAATCAATATTTGGAGAGCGGCGATGTCACTCCTGTATAATATACAGTGCCTTGAAAAAGTATTCATACCCCTTGAAAATTTCCACATTTTCTCATGTTACAACCAAAAACTTAAATGTATTTTATTGGGATTTTATGTGATAGAACAACACAAAGTGGCTCATAATTGTGAAGTGGAAGGAAAATGATAAATGGTTTTCAACATTTTTTATAAATAAATATGTGAAAAGTGTGGGGGGGGGGGGCATTTGTATTCAGCCCCCTTTACTCTGATTCCCCTAACTAAAATCTAGAGGAACCAATTGCCTTCAGAAGTCACCTAAATTAGTAAATAGAGTCCACCTGTGTGTACCGTATTTATCGGCGTATAACACGCGCCGGCGTATAACACGCACCCCAAGTTTAGGAGGGAATTTTAAGGAAAAAAACTTTTAGGATGGAAGTTTAAGGAAAAAAAAACTTACATTTAAGTGTCCATTGCAGCCTTGCCAGTGCAGCCTTGTCCCATTGCAGCCATGCCAGTGCAGCCTTGCCAGTGCAGCCTTGTCCCAGTGCAGCCTTGTCAGTGCAGCCTTGTCCCAGTGCAGCCTTGCCCAGTGCAGCCTTGTCCCAGTGCAGCCTTGTCCCAGTGCAGCCTTGTCCCAGTGCAGCCTTGTCCCAGTGCAGCCTTGTCCCAGTGCAGCCTTGCCCCAGTGCAGCCTTGTCCCAGTGCAGCCTTGTCCCAGTGCAGCCTTGTCCCAGTGCAGCCTTGCCCCAGTGCAGCCTTGCCCAGTGCAGCCTTGTCCCAGTGCAGCCTTGTCCCAGTGCAGCCTTGCCCAGTGCAGCCTTGCCAATGCAGCCTTGTCCCAGTGCAGCCTTGTCCCAGTGCAGCCTTGCCAGTGCAGCCTTGTCCCTGTGCAGCCTTGCCCCCAGTGCAGCCTTGTCCCAGTGCAGCCTTGTCCCAGTGCAGCCTTGCCCCAGTGCAGCCTTGTCCCAGTGCAGCCTTGTCCCAGTGCAGCCTTGTCCCAGTGCAGCCTTGTCCCAGTGCAGCCTTGTCCAGTGCAGCCTTGTCCCAGTGCAGCCTTGTCCCAGTGCAGCCTTGTCCCAGTGCAGCCTTGTCCCAGTGCAGCCTTGCCCCAGTGCAGCCTTGTCCCAGTGCAGCCTTGTCCCAGTGCAGCCTTGTGTCAGTGCAGCCTTGTGCCCAGTGCAGCCTTGCCCCAGTGCAGCCTTGTCCCAGTGCAGCCTTGCCAGTGCAGCCTTGTCCCAGTGCAGCCTTGCCAGTGCAGCCTTGTCCCAGTGCAGCCTTGCCAGTGCAGCCTTGTCCCAGTGCAGCCTTGTCCCAGTGCAGCCTTGCCAGTGCAGCCTTGTCCCAGTGCAGCCTTGCCAGTGCAGCCTTGTCCCAGTGCAGCCTTGTCCCAGTGCAGCCTTGCCAGTGCAGCCTTGTCCCAGTGCAGCCTTGCCAGTGCAGCCTTGTCCCAGAGCAGCCTTGTCCCAGTGCAGCCTTGCCAGTGCAGCCTTGTCCCAGTGCAGCCTTGCCAGAGCAGCCTTGTCCCAGTGCAGCCTTGTCCCAGTGCAGCCTTGCCCAGTGCAGCCTTGTCCCAGTGCAGCCTTGTCCAGTGCAGCCTTGCCAGTGCAGCCTTGTCCATTGCAGCCTTGCCAGTGCAGCCTTGTCCAGTGCAGCCTTGCCCAGTGCAGCCTTGTCCCAGTGCAGCCTTGCCAGTGCAGCCTTGTCCCAGTGCAGCCTTGCCAGTGCAGCCTTGTCCCAGTGCAGCCTTGTCCCAGTGCAGCCTTGCCAGTGCAGCCTTGTCCCAGTGCAGCCTTGCCAGTGCAGCCTTGTCCCAGAGCAGCCTTGTCCCAGTGCAGCCTTGCCAGTGCAGCCTTGTCCCAGTGCAGCCTTGCCAGTGCAGCCTTGTCCCAGTGCAGCCTTGTCCCAGTGCAGCCTTGCCAGTGCAGCCTTGTCCCAGTGCAGCCTTGTCCCAGTGCAGCCTTGCCAGTGCAGCCTTGTCCCATTGCAGCCTTGCCAGTGCAGCCTTGTCCCAGTGCAGCCTTGTCCCAGTGCAGCCTTGTCCCAGTGCAGCCTTGTCCCAGAGCAGCATTGTCAGTGCAGCCTTGTCCCCAGTGTAGCCTTGCCAGTGCAGCCTTGTCCCCATTGTAGCCTTGTCCCCATTGCAGCCTTGTCCCCAGTGTAGCCTTGTCAGTGCAGCCTTGTCCCCATTGTAGCCTTGTCCACATTGCAGCCTTGTCCCCATTGCAGCCTTGTCTCCATTGCAGCCTTGTCCCCATTGCAGCCTTGTCCCCATTGCAGCCTTGTCCACATTGCAGCCTTGTCCCCATTGCAGCCTTGTGCCCATTGCAGCCTTGTCCACATTGCAGCCTTGTCCCAGTGCAGCCTTGTCCCCAGTGTCCATCGCCATTTAAAATTGGCGCCGACAGGACACCGGAGCGGAGTGAACGCCGCCGAGATAGCAGGGACTGGGTGGAGCCGAGATACACATGTACTCGGCTCTTGTCGGCTCTTCTCGCCTCCGCTCACGTGACTGTGAGCGGAGCAGAGAAGAGCCGAAAAGAGCCGAGTACACTCGCTATGTGTAGCTCGGCGGTGATCG
Organism: Lithobates sylvaticus; assembly: GCA_028564925.1. NCBI lineage: Eukaryota > Metazoa > Chordata > Amphibia > Anura > Ranidae > Lithobates > Lithobates sylvaticus. The sequence goes on from CM053038.1 coordinate 28,859,014, forward strand.
CTCCGCTCCGCTCACAGCTAGCGGAGATCGGCGGGGGGGATCGGTGGGGATCGGCGTATAACACGCACCCACGATTTTCCCCTGATTTTAAGGGGAAAAAGGTGCATGTTATATGCCGATAAATACGGTAATTTAGTCTCAGTATAAATACAGCTGTCCTGTGAAGCCCTCAGAGGTTTGTTAGAGAACCTTAGTGAACAAACAGCATCATGAAGGCCAAGGAACACACCAGACAGGTGAAGGATAAAGTTATGGAGAAGTATAAAGCAGGGTTAGGTTATAAAAAAATCTCCCAAGCTTTGAACATCTCACGGAGCTCTGTTCAATCCATCATCGGAAAATGGAAAGAATATGGGACAACTGCAAACCTACCAAGACATGGCCGTCCACCTAAACTGACCAGGCCGGGCAAGGAGAGCATTCATCAGAGAGGAGCCAAGAGACCCATGGGAACTCTGGGGGAGCTGCAGAGATCCACAGCTCAGGTGGGAGAATCTGTCCACAGGACAACTATTAGTCGTGTTCTCCACAAATCTGCCCTTTATGGAAGAGTGACAAGAAGAAAGACATTGGAGAAAGAAAGTCATAAGAAGTCCTGTTTGTAGTTCGTGAGAAGCCATGTGGAGGACACAGCAAACATATGGAAGAAGGTGATCTGGTCAGATGAGACCAAAATTGTACTTTTTGGCCTAAAAGCAAAACACTATGTGTGGCGGAAAACTAACACTACACATCACCCTGAACACACCATCCCCACTGTGAAACATGGTGGTGGCAGCATCATGTGGTGGGGATGCTTTTCTTCAGCAGGGACAGGGAAGCTGGTCAGAGTTGATGGGAAGATGGATGGAGCCAAATACAGGACAATCTTAGAAGAAAACCTGTTGTGCGGCGTACACATGGCCGGAATTTCCGATGGAAACAGTCCGATGGGAGCTTTTCATCGGATTTTCCGACCGTGTGTATGCCCAACGATCTTTTTCTGTCGGAATTTCCGACGGACTTTGAATTGAGAACCTGTCTCAATTTTTCCGACGGAAAACCTTTCTATCGGATTTTCCGATCGTGTGTATGCAATTCCGACACGAAAAATTCTGACGCATGCTCGGAAACAATTTGACGCATGCTCGGAAGCATTAAACTTCCCTTTTATAGTGCTGTCGAACGTGTTTTATGCCGCTGTGTTATTGACCGTCGGAATTTGGTGTGATCGTGTGTAGGCAACACAGCTTGAGCGGAATTCCATTGCAATTCCGTCGGAAAAACCGTCAGAGTTTTTTCCGACGAGAATTCCGATCGTGTGTACGCGGCATTAGAGTCTACAAAAGACTTGAGACTGGGGGGGGGGGGGGGGGGGTTCACCTTCCAGCAGGACAACAACCCGAAAAATACAGCCAGAGCTACAATGGAATGGTTTAGATCAAAGCACATTCATGTGTTAGAATGGCCCAGTCACAGTCCAGACCTAAATCCAATTGAGGATCTGTGGCAAGACTTGAAAATTGCTGTTCACAGACGCTCTCCATCCAATCTGACAGAACTTGAGATATTTTACAAAGAAGAAGAATGGGCAAAAATGTCCCTCTCTAGATGGGCAAAGCTGATAGAGACATCCCCAAATAGACTTGCAGCTGTAATTGCAGAGAAAGGGGGTCCTACAAAGTATGGACTCCGGGGGCGCCATACCAATGCCCCCCCCCCCCACACACACACTTTTCACATATTTATTTGTAAAAAAAATTGAAAATTATTAATTATTTTCCTTCCACTTCACAATTATGTGACGCTTTGTGTTGGTCCATCACATAAAATCCCAATAAAATACATTTACGTTTTTGGTTGTAACATGAGAAAATGTGGAAAATTTCAAGGGGTATGAATACTTTTTCAAGGCACTGTATCTTATATCTGCTGAGCGGTGATGTCGTAGGGGAATCGGGCTGATCACATAAAGGCAGTCTTGGCGACACCCAGATTTCTCAGGTAAAGGCGTTGGGCGGTGGGATATAAGGACAGGCGATGGAGGAAGCGGCTTCCAGCGGATGTGAGGTGGTAAATCTGGAATAGTATGAAAACATTTTTGGAATAAGCAGAACCCGACACCTCAAACCGTTGAGTCAGACAGCATTGAAAGAGATCTGGGCTGCAAAGCTTACCCACTGGTCTGGTTTCAGAATTCTATTTCTAAAGCAAGCCACAGACAATGCAATTATACCTCTGGTGTGCACATTTCTCTGGTTGGAATATACTAAACACATGTCATGCAAAATATCGGTTAGAATAACGGTAATAAATTCTTTTTTAATGATTACAACCCAACCCACACACACGCACAAATTCTGATTGGGAAAACCCATTGACTGCCATACAGAATGGCACAATTGCAACACATATGCGGCGTAAACACGGTCAGAATTTCCGATGGAAACAGTCCGATGGGAGCTTTTCAATTCGTGTGTATGCCCATCGGTCTTTTTCTGTCGGAATTTCCGACGGACTTTGGATTGAGAACCTGTTCTCAATTTTTCCGACGGAAAACCTTTCTATCGGATTTTCCGATCGTGTGTAGCAATTCCGACACGTAAAATTCCGACGCATGCTCGGAAACAATTCAACGCATGCTCGGAAACAATTTGACGCATGCTCAGGAGCATTAAACTTCCCTTCTATAGTGCTGTCGAACGTGTTTTATGCCGCGGTGTTACTGACCGTCGGAATTTGGTGTGACCGTGTGTAGGCAAGACAGTTTGAGCGAAATTCCGACGGAATTCCGACGGGAAAACCATCAGAGCTTTTTCCGACGAGAATTCCGACCGTGTGTACGCGGCAATAGAGTTACCACTAGAAACAGGGTTAGAACTAAGGGGTATAGTTAGGTCGATATTTCCCCCTAATGCCCCGGACACGCGGTCGGAAATTCCGACGGAAAATGTCCGATCGGACCATGTTGTCTGAAAATCCGGCCGCGTGTGGGCTCCATCGGACTTTTTCCGTCTGAATTTCCGACGGAAAAAATTTGAGATCCTGCTCTCAAATTTTCCAACAGACTTTTTCCGATCGTGTGTAGAGAATTCCGACGGACAAAGTGCCACGCATGCTCAGATCACATTACAAGACCAAAGCTATTGGCTACTAGCCTCTACGTAGTTCCGTTGTACGCAACGAACGTCACCACGTTGAGAATGATCGGATTTTCCGACAACTGGGTCCGACCGTGTGTATGCAACACCAGTGTCGGACTAAATCCGTCGGAAAAATTCAGACGGATATTGTGGTCGGAAGTTCCGACCGTGTGTACGGGGCAATAGAGCTACCAGTAGAAACAGGGTTAGAACTAGGGGGTATAGTTAAGTCGGTATTTCCCTCTAACACAACTTCCTCACCAACTCCTCTAACACCACGGCCACCAGGGAACTTATGCAGCGCTTAATGTGGGTTACACTAGGGTTGGGAGTAAGGTTAGGGATAGAACTAGGGGTAGAATTAAGTTCTAATTTGCTCTTACTACAGCACTCACCTGCTGTATTCACCACCAGGGAACTTATGCGGTCATACTGGCATGTGGTAGGATAAGGATAGGCCTAAGGTTAGGGTTATAACTTGGGGCAGAGTTAGGTCTCGGGACACGACTAGGGTTAGGACTAGAGTTATGGTTGGAATTAGGGGTATAGTTGGTTTTTTTTTTTCCCCCTTACCAAAATACGGCCACCATTTTTCCTGCCACATCTGCTACCAGGGAACCTATGCATTGTTTGAGGTCATACTCAGAAGCAAGTATGGGTTGGACTAGGGTTAGGACCAAAGTTAGGCTTAGAGTTGGGTCTGGGGATAGGATTAGAGTTTAGGTTAGGTTGGCTCTAAGGCTGAAGGTAGGACTAAAGATAGGACTAGTGTTAGAACTGGGGGTAGGTTAAGAGGTAGAACTAGGGTTAGAGAAAGGACTAGGATTTAGGAGTATGGTTAGGGTTAAAAATAAGCTTTGAGTTAGAACTAAAAATTAGGACAAGGGTTATAGTTTGGGCCAGGGTCAGGAGTAGGATAAGGTTAGAACTAGGGTTAGCGTTAGGACTAGGGTCAGGAGGAGGATAAGGTTATAACTAGGATTAGAGTTAGGACTAGGGTTAGGACAAGGGTTTAATTAGGGAAGGGATATGACTAGGTTTAGCACCAAGAGTGAAGTAAGGACTACAGCTAGGACTAAGGATAGGGTTAGAATTAGGGGTGGAGTTAGGCCCAGCACTAGAACTATGGTTAGGGTCAGGATTAGGTATAGGGTTAAAGTTAGGAATAGGGTTAGGACAAGGGTTATAGTTAGGACTAGGGTCAGGAATAGGGTAGGGTTAGAAATATGTTAGAGTTAAGACTAGGATTGGGACAAGGGTTTAGTTAGGACTAGGGTCAGGAGTAGGTTAGGGTTAGAACTAGGGTTAGAGTCAGTGCTAGGGTCAGGAGTAGGGTAGGGTTTGAATTAGGGTTAGAGTTAGGGCTAGAGTAAGGGAAAGGGTTAAAGTTAGGACTAGGTTCAGGAGTAAGGTAGGATTAGAACTAGGGTTAGTGCTAGGGTTATGGCAAGGGTTAATGTTAGCACTAGGGTCAGCAGTAGGGTAGGGTTAGAACAAGGGTTAGAGTTATGGAAAGGGTTAGAGTCAGTGCTAGGGTCAGTAGTAGGGTAGGGTAAGAACTAGGGTTAGAGTTAGGCTGCATTCACACCTTTCAGGCAGAAAATCGCGCGAATTGCGGCGTTTTTTCGCGGCGTTTTTTACCGCGATTTGCGGCGTTTTTTTACCGCGATTCGCGGCGTTTTTTACCGCGTTTTGCCGCGAATTTTGTGCAGAGCAAAAGGTCACCAATGTAAAAAGAATAAAAACGTCCAAATCTGCCCGATTCGCGCGACAAAAAAGGGTCCGGAACTTGTTTGAGCTTCAGGCGTAGGGCTTCAGGCGTTTTGGAGTGGAGATGTGAACCATCTCCATAGAGAATAATGTATTTTTTTCCCCTCTAGCTTTTGTAGCTTCAGGCTTCAAGCTACAAAACGCCCAGGTGTGAATGCAGCCTTAGGGCTAGGGTTAGGGAAAAGGTTATAGTTAGGACTAGGGTCAGGAGTAGGGTAGGATTAGAACTAGGGTTAGAGTTAGCGCTAGGGTTAAGGCAAGGGTTATAGTTAGTATTAGGGTCAGCAGTAGGGTAGGGTTAGAAATAGGGTTAGGGTTAGCGCTAGGGTTAGGGCAAGGGTTATAGTTAGCATTAGGGTCAGCAGTAGGGTAGGGTTAGAACTAGGGTTAGAGTTAGGGCTATGGTTAGGGAAAGGGTAATGCACATGATCGGACTTTCCGGCAGACTAGGTCCGAAGGGATTAGTCCGTCGGACAATCCGATCGTGTGTGGGTTAGTTTGATCGTTCTTAGTTCGAAAAATAAATCCAACGGACCTAGAAATAGAACATGTTTCAAATCTATCCAACCGACTGACCAAATACGACGCAAGGGAAGCTATTGGCTACTGGCTATTGAACTTCCTTGTTTAGTCCCGTTTATGTCATCACGTTCAAAACTAATGGACTTTCGAACGGACTTAGTCCATTCATGTGTGGCCAAGTCCGTTCATTCGGAAAGTCCGTTGGAACTCTGCTGAAAGTCTGTCTGGAAGACCGTCAAACCTAGTCTGCCGGAAAGTCCAGTCATGTGTACGCAGCATTAGAGTCAGGACTAGGGTCAGGAGTAGGGTAGGGTAAGAACTAGGGTTAGAGTTAGGGCTAGAGTTAGGGAAAGGGTTATAGTTAGGACTAGGGTCAGGAGTAGGGTAGGATTAGAACTAGGGTTAGGGTTAGCGCTAGGGTTAGGGCAAGGGTTATAGTTAGCATTAGGGTCATCAGTAAGGTAGGGTTAGAACTAGGGTTAGAGTTAGGGCTAGGGTTAGGGAAAGGGTTAGAGTCAGGAGTAGGGTAAGAACTAGGGTTAGAGTTAGGGCTAGAGTTAGGGAAAGGGTTATAGTTAGGACTAGGATCAGGAGTAGGGTAGGATTAGAACTAGGGTTAGGGTTAGCGCTAGAATTAGGGCAAGGGTTATAGTTAGCACTAGGGTCAGGAGTAGGTTAGGGTTAGAACTAGGGTTAGAGTTAGGGCTAGAGTTAGGGAAAGGGTTAGAGTTAGGACTAGGATCAGGAGTAGGGTAGGATTAGAACTAGGGTTAGCACTAGGATTAGGGCAAGGGTTATAGTTAGCACTAGGGTCAGGAGTAGGTTAGGGTTAGAACTAGGGTTAGAGTTAGGGCTAGGGTTAGGGAAAGGGTTAGAGTTAGGACTAGGGTCAGGATTAGGGTAGGATTAGAACTAGGGATAGCGCTAGGGTTAGGGCAAGGGTTATAGTTAGCACTAGGGTCAGCAGTAGGGTAGGGTTAGAACTAGGATTAGAGACAAGGGTTATACTTAGGCAAGGGATAGGACTAGTGCTAGATTTAGGACTCGGGTTAGCACAAGAGGTGACATTAGGACTAGAGAAACAACTAGGGATAAGGGTAACCTGGGCATAGATGGTTTGAAATTCAGACACTTCAGCTGGGACCTGACAAATTTCGATCCATCTCTGGCTGTTCCCGGTCATAAGAAGTCAATCAAATGATCGACTTCTCACAAATGGGTTGGTAAATGTTTTGTCTGATTGGCTGCGGTGCTGATCAGTGTATTCTGACAGCAAAAGAGTCCTCACCTCAGTCCTCAGAATACAATAGCTGAGTGGGAAGGATTCCGCTATCCACTTCGAATATGTGGGGGACTCACACTGAGCCATTTATGCCCAGCTTAAGAACCCTGCACGTCAGAGGCCTCCCCATTACATCAGAATTCCCCTTTATGTCATAGTCACCCCTTTTATTTACAGCCCCCTCATCGCATCAGAGTCACCCCTATATATGAAAGGCCCCCTATACATGCATCCCCCCATCACCAGAAAGTAACCCCATCACGGAGCCCCTAAATCACACAATCTGTACATCATGGTTTTGCTGGCAGCTGGTCCTCATCATAGCTCACCAGGGCAAGCTGGGTGCCATGCTTGCAGCACCCTGGGGGAACCCAGACGGCACCCTGGTTGAGAAACACTGGTCTATGGAACAGAAGTGATGGATTATATTTCAGTAGGGACACCTGTTATTGTGAAAACCAAGGGGGGCTTTCCTTCACTTTCCTGTTGTCCCCCCAGGATAAAAAAGCTGATGGTTTAACCATTTCTACTCCATCTAAAACTAAAATTACGTTTTTGGCGTAGGATACACTTTAAAATGCATTTCAGACTTTGGGTTTTTGTTCAAAAGAGAGAAAACGTAAAGCAAGAATTTTAAAGTGAGTATATGAACAAGGAAATGGTTATTTGTATCTTTATGAATAGGCCCATAGATTTCAAGATTTTCTCCTACTGATGAAAAGTATCACCAACATTTTTGACTCTTATTCTTTATTTTTAAAGATAGATTCTGATAATTTCAAACAGATGTTGAAAATAATTGGTCAGTTTGATTGAAATTTCGTCAATCCTAAACCTAGAATCGGCCATTAGGAGACCAGTTCACCCAAAGCCGAGAGCTCAGTGTTTGATGGATGTTGGAGGGTTAAACCACCTGACACTCTCTTCTATCTCCCAGAAACACTATAACTGAGATCTCTGTTCTGAGTTCCCGGGTCTGTACACCTCCTGTGCCCATTATGAGGAGTTCCCACCATCCCTGAGCTGAGTTCCCTGGTCTGTACACCTGCTGTGCCCATTATGAGGGGTTCCCACCATCCCTGAGCTGAGTTCCCTGGTCTGTACACCTGCTGTGCCCATTATGAGGGGTTCCCACCATCCCTGTGCTGAGTTCCCAGGTCTGTACACCTGCTGAGCCCATTATGAGGGGTTCCCACCGTCCCTGTGCTGAGTTCCCTGGTCTGTACACCTGCTGTGCCCATTATGAGGGGTTCCCACCATCCCTGTGCTGAGTTCCCTGGTCTGTACACCTGCTGTGCCCATTATGAGGGGTTCCCCACCATCCCTGTGCTGAGTTCCCGGGTCTGTACACCTGCTGTGCCCATTATCCCTGTGCTGAGTTCCCAGGTCTGCACACCTGCTGTGCCCATTATGATGCGTTTGCATGATCCCTGCAATGAGTTCTGAGGTCTGTATGTATGTTGTGCCCATTATGAAAGGCTCCTACCATCCCTGTTCTGAGTTACCAGGTCTGCACATCTGATGTGTCCGTTAGAAGGACTTCCCACCGTCCTTGTGATGAGTTTCCAGGTCTGTATACCAGCTGTGTCTAGTATGAGGTGTTCTCACTTCTGTGCTTAGTCCCAAGATCTGCACACCTGCTGAGCCCATTAAGAGGGGTTCCCACCATCCCTGCGTTAAGTCTCCAGGTCTGTGCCCATTATGAGGCGCTTGCACAATCCCTGCAATGAGTTCCAAGATCTGTACATATGTTGCGCCCATTATGAGAGGCTCCTACCATCCCTGTTCTGAGTTCCCAGGTCTGCACATCTGCTGTGCCCGTTATGAGTGGTTTCCACCATCCCTGTGCTGAGTTCCCGGGTCTGCACATCTGCTGTGCCCATTATGAAAGGTTTGCACCATCCCCATGTTGAGTTTCTAGGTTTGCACACCTGCTGTGTCCATTATGAGGGGTTCCCACCATTCCAGAACTGAGTTCCTGTGTCTGAACACCTGTTGTGTCCATTATGAGGGTTCCCACCACCCCTGTGCTGAGGTTCTAGGTCTGTACACCTGCTGTGCCCATTACAAGGGCTTCTGACCATCCCTGGTGGATTTTTTTTATTAATATTAAGTGGAACGTAACAAAAGGAGCAGAAACACACAAAGGTTGGAGAGGACACCCGAAACACCCAGGAGGACAGGAACAGAGTTGGAATTATGGGATGGAGATCTCTCTGTTGGAGTTTCTGAGACATATAAGAAGCCAGAGACTGATTCAGCCCATCAGTAACCTAAAAATTTTGGTTGGGATGATCCTTTAAGTAATATGCCCCGTACACACGGTCGGATTTTCCGACGGAAAATGTCCTATCGGACAATGTTGTCGGAAATTCCGACCGTGTGTAGGCTCCATCGGACTTTTTCCGTCGGATTCTCCGACGGACAAAGTTTTATCTCCTGCTCTCAAATTTTCCCACAACAAAGTCCTATCGGACATTTTCCGATCGTGTGTAGCGAATTCCGACGGACAAAGTGCCACGCATGCTCAGATCACATTACAAGACCAAAGCTATTGGCTACTAGCCTCTACGTAGTCCCGTCATAGGCAACAAACGTCACCACGTTCAGAATGATCGGATTTTCCGACAACTTTGTCCGACCGTGTGTATGCAACACCAGTGTCGGACAAAATCCGTCGGAAAAAATCCGATGGATTTTGTGGTCGGATATTCCGACCGTGTGTACGGGGCAATATAGGACATAAAATCAGTCATTTTTGGTTAAAAATCTGCAAGAGCTAATCTGCGTTTGGTTTACTGAAGTCAGATTAGGGATATGCTCACTGGTAGGTTGCTAAAAGCTACTGTAGTTTGCACCTCGGCCTTTTGCCTTATTGAAGGAGCTTAGAGACACCTGTGGATGCAGCAAGTGCTCAAGCTGCTGGTCTCTGTGTGGTCGCAGTGCCAACAGGATACTTGAGGACTTGAAGAGTATATTAGGAGCAAGATCTCATGTAGACATATATAGACAGGGGAATAGAAGGAGGGAGGGCAGGGGATGAGGGTCCAAGCTGTCAGGATAGGGTGTCCCTCCCACCTCACTGACCTCCTCCTATCCAGCCCCCTCATCTTCTTTTATGGCCTGGGTTTCAAGTTCTCTCTTTGCTTTTCAGTCTGAGCGCCCTGGAAAGGTGACCACCAGTCGTCCCCAGACTCTCGCCTCCGTCTCCATCAGCTCAGGGAGACCGTCGCCTGATCCCCCCCCCCTCTGAGTAGAAGTGAAGCTGCCTCCCCAGAAGGACAGCTGAAGGAGCTACCTGTCCACCCAACGCCAAGCCTTTACCTGTAGGGGCGGAGAGGGGATTTTGTTTTTTTATCCTCCCACATTCCTCCCCCACGTTGACTTTAAATTGGGACCGGAATCGGTGACCTGTCGACTCGTTGGAGCGTAGCGAGAGGATGAAGGGGCCATGGCTGGTTCTGGCAGCTCTGTGCCTCTCCCTGGCCAACCTGGGCGCCAGGGGTGAGGACGGGCTTGACTTTCCAGAGTATGATGGAGAGGACAGGGTCATCCACATCAGCCTGAAGAACTACAAGGCTGCCCTGAAGAAGTTCGAAGTCTTGGCGTTGCTCTACCATGAACCTATTGAGGATGACAAAGCCTCCCAAAGGCAGTTCGAAATGGAAGAGCTCATTCTGGAGGTACAAGGAGGCATGAGAAGACATTTTTTTTTCCTACCTTGTAGATAGATTGCCGCAAAAAACACGGGTTTGGGTACATTTTAGTGGGTCACAAAGGAAGTCCACATTCTCAAAATTTTCTTCCACACTGCTCCACTGAAAGGCATCACAGCTTACTATACTATATCCCGGACGGACCCCCAATTAAAAGGGATTGTCCACCTACTACAGCTAAGTTTAACTAAATGGATTGTGCACGCCCTCCTGTAACTTTTACTAGAGATCCAGAAAGGAGAAAAATGTTGGGACTTTATATGAGACCATGACCATCCAGTACACAGGTCTCCATCCAGTCCTGCCTTAGTGTTGTGTTTCATATAAAGTCCCAATTGGCCCATACGTCCCTAATTTCCCCTTTATCTCTTACTAGAGATCCAGCTTTATCTATAGCTTCCTTCTGTCGTTGCTTTAGTTACGTAATAATACAATGTTGCTTGTCTTTGTTTTGACTCCGTTACAATGCAGCTGTCCGTTCTATGTTGGGTACAGTCGTATCAAATGAGCTGCTTTGTGTCCCCCTCCCACTGCAATGTTGTAGGTATACAGCTAAAAAGAAAAGAACAAAGTATATTTATATATATATATACATATATATATATATATATTTTTTTTTATTTATTTATTTATTTTTTTTTTAATTACTTTATTAATTTTTTCACAAAAAAAGTTACAAGAGGATGTGTACAAACTAATATATAATATAATAATAAAGAAATTTGGCTAATAAAGCCAAATTTCTGCAATGTTGTAGGTATACAGCTAAAAAGAAAAGAACAAAGTATATGTATGTATATATATATATATATATATATATATATATTTTTTTTTTTTTTTTTTTTTTATTACTTTATTAATTTTTTCACAAAAAAAGTTACAAGAGGATGTGTACAAACTAATATAATAATAAAGAAATTTGTCTAATAAAGCCAAATTTCTGCAATGTTGTAGGTATACAGCTAAAAAGAAAAGAACAAAGTATATGTATGTATATGTATATATATATATATATATAAAAAATTTTTATTTTTTATAAATAAAAAAGTTACAAGAGGATGTGTACAAACTAATATAATAAAGCCAAATTTCTGCAATGTTGTAGGTATACAGCTAAAAAGAAAAAAAAAGAATAAAGTATATAAAAAATATATAATATTTTTTTTTTTTTTTTTTTTTTATTATAATTTTTATTTTTTTTTCACAAAAAAAAGTTACAAGAGGATGTGTGCAAACTAATATAATAAAGCCAAATTTTCTGGCGGGGACCGCTTTCACACTAGTACCTAAAAGTACGTAAATACAATGAAATAATTGTCAGATATGGCAATTATGTTAACAAGACATTTCAAAGGTTACATATAAAAAATACTGTATATAACATATAATTTATCTGGGGTTTGGGTCCTGATATTGCATAGAAGTATTTCAGTATGAGCACAAGTTGTCAGATGCTATATATATATATATATATATATATATATATATATATATATATATATATATATATATATATATATATATATATATATATATATATATATATATATATATATATATGTGTATGTATATATATATTTATTTATTTATTTTTTATTTATTTTATTTTTTATTAATTTATTTATTTTTTCACAAAAAAAGTTACAAGAGGATGTGTACAAACTAATATATAATATAATAATAAAGAAATTTGGCTAATAAAGCCAAATTTCTGCAATGTTGTAGGTATACAGCTAAAAAGAAAAGAACAAAGTATATGTATATATATATATATATATATATATATATATATATATATATATATATATATATATATATATAAAATATTTTTTTTTTTTTATTATTAATTTTTATTTTTTTTTTCACAAAAAAAGTTACAAGAGGATGTGTACAAACTAATATAATAAAGCCAAATTTTCTGGCGGGGACCGCTTTCACACTATTACCTAAAAGTACGTAAATACAATGAAATAATTGTCAGATATGGCAATTATGTTAACAAGACATTTCAAAGGTTACATAAAAAAAATACTGTATATAACATATAATTTATCTGGGGTTTGGGTCCTGATATTGCATAAAAGTATTTCAGTATGAGCACAAGTTGTCAGATGCTATATTTAATTACCGGTATTGTATTGCATTGTATTTTATTATTATGTTATAGTGTATAGCATTAGTTTTACAATATATAACATTTTGTAACAATTTGCATCTATTGAGCTTTTCCTGTCTGCCTGCTTTTTATAAGGCCCTCCCATTGCACCTATGCTCTAGGAGCTCTGTCAGTATAACTTCTCCATTGCTTATGCTAACATCTTGTTTTCCTGAGGCCCCTCCTCCCCCATATGTTTTTGCAATTCGGAACATTCCACCAGGCTAGGTAGGGATTGGATGGAAGTGTTCTCCGTGGGCAAGTGCTCTGACCAATCACAGCTCAGCTATCTGCAAAAATCTGAGATTTGTGCTGAGTCAACACAGCAGATTGGTTAATGTTACAGCTGCTGTTCAAAGGGCTACATGGGCACATTTTTTTAGGATATCCTTAAATTAGTTCATACATTAACCCTTCCGTGTTCAAATGGTGACTGCAACACCACGTAGACTCATCGCTCTAAATATATTCTAGAAAAATAGAATTGCATTTTTAAAGGGTTTGTCTACTCAAAGATGATCTTCAATGTTTGTTAGATACTGGAGAGTTAAATCACTGATCGCCTCTTCTATCTTTGAGGGACTCTATAAGTGAGATCCCTGAGTTCCAGGGTCTGTACACCTGCTGTGCCCATTAAGAGAAGCTCCCACCATCCCTGTGCTGAGTTCCCAGGTCTGTACACCCGCTGTGCCCATTATGAGGGGTTCCCACCATCCCTGTGCTGAGTTCCCTGGTCTGTACACCTGCTGTGCCCATTATGAGGGGTTCCCACCATCCCTGTGCTGAGTTCCCGGGTCTGTACACCTGCTGTGCCCATTATGAGAAGCTCCCACCATCCCTGTGCTGAGTTCCCGGGTCTGTACACCTGCTGTGCCCATTAAGAGAAGCTCCCACCATCCCTGTGCTGAGTTCCCGGGTCTGTACACCTGCTGTGCCCATTAAGAGAAGCTCCCATGGTCCCACCATCCCTGTGCTGAGTTCCCGGGTCTGCAAACCTGCTGTGCCCATTATGAGAAGCTCCCACCATCCCTGTGCTGAGTTCCCGGGTCTGTACACCTGCTGTGCCCATTATGAGGGGTTCCCATCATCCCTGTGCTGAGTTCCTGGGTCTGTACACCCGCTGTGCCCATTATGAGGGGTTCCCATCATCCCTGTGCTGAGTTCCCGGGTTTGTACACCTGCTGTGCCCATTATGAGGGGTTCCCATCATCCCTGTGCTGAGTTCCTGGGTCTGTACACCTGATGTGCCCATTATGAGGGGTTCCCACCATTCCTGTGCTGAGTTCCCGGGGTCTGTACACCTGCTGTGCCCATTATGAGGGGTTCCCATCATCCCTGGGCTGAGTTCCTGCGTCTGTACACCTGCTGTACCCATTATGAAGGGTTCCCATCATCCCTGTGCTGAGTTCCGAGGTCTGTACACCTGAGGTGCCCATTATATTATGGGCACCTCAGGTGCCCATATTATTATATATTATATTATTATATTAAAACAGAAGAACACCAAGATGGGTGGGAACAACCAAAACTCCCGAATGGACAGGAGCAGAGCTAGGAATTATGACAGGGAGTTCTTGGTGTTGAAGTATTTAAGGGATACATAAAGCCAGGAGCCCACTCAGCTCACCAGACTCAAAGTATAACAAAAATATCACTTTAGGGTGGACTGCCCCTTTAAAACAAATTTCCTTAAAACAAACTTGTCTTCTTGTAAAAAAAAAAAAAAAAAAAAAAACATGGCGCTGGTGATCCTGAAAAAATGACACATCTTTTTTGAACCTTTTATCCATCCTTAAGTGGTTAGTCCACACCAAGCTGATGAGTTTTGGATGGTAGATGGACCTTACCTCTATTTGGAATGGGCTTCAGAGGTGAGATATTTGCTCCAGAGTTCCCAGTAAGCAAGAAGGGGGTGGAAATGTTATAGACTTTATAGTCTCTGAAATAAATAATGTATATAGGATGTAGTGGGGTATTCCTGCGCTACCGTGGAAGGGGGAGGGTAAGGGCGGGTGGTGGGGACTGACTGTGGGGGGACTGCTGCAGGCACCTGGTGTAGGTCAAACCGTACCTACCAAACTAGATATCTAAAAGTGGGGGTGGTGCTGCGCTGTTCCCCAGGGATGTGGCCAAATCTACCACAAGGTGGCAGTAATGGGATAAAGACGTAAACCCTTTAAGTGTAGCAATCATATGAGACAATAATAGTTGATGATGCGACTATTAAGTCGAAGTAATGCGAGTTGAGATAGATAATTCCCTTACTATACAAGATAAGGGGTATGGTGTGACCAATACAGGTTAATAAAAATTGCTATTGGTGAACCCAGGTAAAAATATATATAATAGAATTGTAAATAGTACTAAGGTGCGAGAGTGTAAATTGAACTAATGGCATCTAAATAAAACTACTAATAAAACACCAATACATACCAATATACACCAATGTATATAGGGCATCTCAGTCCAGGAAGGGGCTGGTGACCCTGGGATCAGGCCAGACTAATCTATGAGGACAGGTCCACTTTAGGTCTAATACCCACTGATGGTTAAGATCTCACAGTGGTCGAACATGTCTTCTTCAATAGTTGACTTAGTGGTTTGACTTAGGGAATTATCCAATGTGTGTAGCAAGGGAATAACACGTTTTTTAGTCCCAGGTTCTTTTGAAGGCCCTGGGTGGACTTCTAAGTTGACGTTGGGGGTTTGATTCCCATTTATACGTTTTGTTGGAATTGTTTGCTGTTTGGTTGGCTCTGTTGAAATAGGAGTTGGCAACTATGGGGACGCCAGCCAACTGCATTGTGCTGGGGGAGGGGTTTACTGGGTCAGCAAACTACTAAACTATATCCTTGCAGATAATTGGACAGTACGTCAAATCAAGTGTATTGCAAATATCTTCCCACAATATGACCTTTGCTTTAGCCATCTCCAAATCTTGTCAAATTTTCATAGTCTCCATGGATGTAATTTTTATTATGTTCTAGATTGATTGTTTATACCTTAGAATTATTGCAGGGTCTACCTTGGACTAGTGGAATCTCCAAGCTTTTGTTTCTTACCTTGTAACCTACCTAACCCCAACAATGAACCTTTTCCCCTAGATTAGTGGTCTCCAAACTGAGGCCCACGGGCAACGATCGAGCACTCTTCCTCCAACTGACACCAACAATGGAGCACGATTCCTTCCACTGACATCAACGATGAAACATTATTCCTCCCTCTGACACCAAAGATGGGGAAATATTCTTCCCACTAATACTAACAATGCGTCCCTGTTCCTCCCACTGATACCAATAATGGGACACTATTCCTCCCACTAATTCCAATGATGGGGTACGATTTCTTCCACTGATTCCAATGATGGGGCAGTATTCCTCCCACTGATACCAATGATGGGGCACTATTCCTTCCACTGATTCCAATGATGGGGCCCAATTTCTTCGACTGAAACCAATGATGGGGCCGATTTCTTCCACTGACACCAATGATGGGGCACGATTCCTTCCACTGATTCCAATGATGGGGCACGATTTCTTCCACTGACACCAATGATGGAGCACTATTCCTCCCATTGTTACCAATGATGTGGCACTATTCCTCCCACTGATACCAATGATGGGGCACTATTCCTTCCACTGACACTAGTGATGGGGCACTATTCCTCCCCCACTGACCACCAAACCTGGGGCATTGTTTGCTCTCAATGACTTGCTTTCTACTCCTAGTGGCCATAGTTACCCCCCCCCCCCAAAAAAAAAAAAGTCTGAAAGACATTAAACTGGCCCTTTGTTTAGAAATTTTGGAGACCCCTCTTCTAGATAATATCTGTCTTCCCCACAAGCTGAATTTCTTGAAGCATATTCTGGAGAATATCCACTTTTAATTGGCATAAACTGTTACTGGTTAGAACAAGATCCCATATATTAATAATGGTTCTCACAGGGCTGTCCTTAAGTACTGCCATATAGTAGATGCACCAGAAGCAGAAGTTTGACTAATAGACATAATAGGTGGGACTGTGGGTTGCATGCTGGGTAGGTGGCTATCTCTTTACCTATGTCATCATGGGAGTACTGATTCCAGTTTTCGCTAGGGAGCCCATTAATGTACGGTCCATATATAGGATTTATCTCACAACCCAAAAAAGCACTGGTTGGTTATATGGCATCTTACTGAACTGGCCCCAGTTTAAATTTCATGAGTGTAGGAGGCATTAAAGTCGGGTCATCCACTGCATTTTGCTGATAGTCCCAATAGGAGAGCTTTCCAAGGTCTGTCATGTATGGTGGTCATTTACTCCTTGGCAC
Source organism: Lithobates sylvaticus (assembly GCA_028564925.1). NCBI lineage: Eukaryota > Metazoa > Chordata > Amphibia > Anura > Ranidae > Lithobates > Lithobates sylvaticus. The sequence goes on from CM053038.1 coordinate 28,875,891, forward strand.
TAAACATACATAATTAGTATGCTAATATGGTCGAATGACCCAGTAAAAGTGGCTCCAGGGACTTACTTGTCCCCGGTCAGTATTTGGGATGGTAGTGGTAGAAGTTATTGTCTGTCTTCCAGATCTTTCACAGAATCTGAAATGTTTGATCTTAGCTCCAAGGGTTGGCTCGTCATTAAATCTCTGTAAGGCATTTTAATTCTCCTGGAATTGCCAGATGTAAGCTTGGTTATTCTACCATGGCGAGAAGTCTTATGTTCTATACTGAGGTTTCCACTTTTTTTAACTCAACTGGTTTTCATGTTTTCAAACCTATAGACCAGGGTTTCTCAACTAGGGTTCCTCTAGTGGTTGCTTGGGGTGTCCAAGAGTGTAGCCCATTGACAACCTATTGCAAGTAAAACCTAAGTAGTGGGTAAGGAAATCTGTAGCTGATTGACCACCTATTGCAGATTTCTCAACCAGGGTTCCTCAAGAGGTTGCTAGGGGTACCTTAGACTGTAGCGGATTGACGGTCTATCGCAGATTTCTCAACTAAGGTTCCTCCTAAAGTTGCTAGGGTTACCTTAGACCCTAGCTGATTGAACACCTATTGCAGCGTTTCTCAACAAGGGTTCCTCCAGAGGTTGCTCATTAAATCTCTGTAAGGCATTGTAATTCTCCTGGAATTGCCAGATGTAAGCTTGGTTATTCTACCATGGCGAGAAGTCTTATGTTCTATACTGAGGTTTCCACTTTTTTTAACTCAACTTGTTTTCATGTTTTCAAACCTATAGGGTTTCTCAACTAGGTTTCCTCTAGTGGTGGCTTGGGGTATCCTAAAGTGTAGCCCATTGACCACCTATTGCAAGTAAAACCTAAGTAGTGGGTAAGGAAATCTGTAGCTGATTGACCACCTATCACAGATTTCTCAACCAACACATGGAACCCTAGGGTTCCTCAAGAGGTTACTAGGGGTACCTTAGACTTTAGCGGATTGACGGCCTATCGCAGATTTCTCAACTAAGGTTCCTCCTAAAGGGTTACCTTAGACCAGTCTTTCTCAACCTTTTTACCCCAAAGGAACCCTTGAAATTATTTTCTAGTCTCGAGGAACCCTTACTAAAAACCAATTCATTGGTGGTCAGTGAAAAAAAATGCCCCTTACATTTGTGGTCATGTGGAATGAGGCAGCCCTTACAGTGGTGGTCAAAATTCAATCCCTACGGATGGCTTTTAAAGATTGTTGGCTTCATGCAACTGGCTCTACCAAGTGGCATTGACCCCCAGAACTATGTAGACACCTTAAGATAGGAGGTCAATCGGCCACAGCTCAAGGAACCCCTGGCAACCTTTGGAGGAACCCTAGGGTTCCACGGAACCCTGGTTGAGAATGGCTGCCTCAGACTGTAGCTGATTGAACACCTATTGCAACGTTTCTCAACCAGGGTTCCTCCAGAGGTTGCTAGAGGTTCCTTGATCAATGAGCCCTTTCTGCCTCTCAGATAAGTTCCCACTGACACCATTGATCTTTTTAGCTATCTGTAAGGGGGTAATTCTTCCCAATGACCACAAGTGTAAGGAGCATTCTTCCCACTGACCATCATACTACTGTATCATGAGTCGTAGATGTAACGACAATAGATATAGGAAGTTTTAGCAGGGGTTCCCTAAGACCAGGAAGTTATTTCAAGGGTTCCTCCAAGGGTTGAGAAGGGCCACTATAGACCATACATAGTGTATTCTATATGTAGGAGGGGGCTTAGCTTCCTGCTCTTTGAAGCTTCCCATTGGTACTCCTTATACCTGTATGCATTTGTCATGGTTTAGACCTTTGCCAAAGTTGGGACCCTTCAGGAATCCAATGCCCAACTTTTAAAAAAATATTTGAATAGAGTGGTTAATGGTAAGAACCTTGATCAACTTTTTACCGCCATCTGTGTCCAAACTTGGCATATGCTAAGGAGAACGTGGGGCTCTCCAGTCGGAGTTGGCCTTGTAAAAGCAAGAGTTGCAAAGATTTGGGAAATCTCTCAACTTCCTGTCTATGGTGTCAGAACAGGAAGTGAAGAAAAGTCTCTGTTGTCAGAACAGGAAGTTAAGGGAAATCTCTCCACTTCCTGTCTGAAAGCTCTCCACTTCCTGGTAATAGTGTCAGAGCAGGAAGTGAAGCAAAAAATCTCTCCACTTCCTGTCTATAGTGTCAGAACAGGAAGTGAAGGTGGATTATTATAGGCAGTGAAGGTGGGGACATAGGCAGTAAGACATAGTATAAAAAAAAAAATAGGAAGGCCACAGTTTCACTTTAATTCACAACATAAAATGAGGAAGGATCTTCTTGTTTCTTGTCTATTTGATGGGTTGTCCGACAGAACAAGGAAAATGGCTCCACTTCCTGTCTATGGTGTCAGAACAGGAAGTGAAGGAAAATCTCTCCACTTCCTGTCTATGGTGTCAGAGCAGGAAGCAAAAGAAAATCTCTCAATTTTTCCGTCTATAGTGTCAGAACAGGAAATAAGGGAAAAGCTCTCCACTTCCTGTCCATGGTGTCAGAGCAGGAAGCAAAGGAAAATCTCTCCATTTTTCTGTCTATGGTGTCAGAACAGGAAATTAAGGAAAAGCTCTTCGCTTCCTGTCTATGGTGTCAGAGCAGGAAGTGAAGGAAAATATCTCCACTTCTTGCTATGTTATCAGAGCAGGAAATGAAGGAAAATCTCTCCATTTTTCTGTCTATGGTGTCAGAACAGGAAGTGAAGGAAAAACTCTCCACTTCCTGTCTATGGTGTCAGAGCAGGAAGCAAAGGAAAAGCTCTTCACTTCCTGTCTATGGTGTCAAAACAGGAAGTGAAGGAAAATCTCTCCACTTCCTGTCTATGGTGTCAGAGCTGGAAGTGAAGGGGAATCTCTCCACTTCCTGTCTATGGTGTCAGAACAGGAAGTGAAGGTGAATTCTCTGATGGTAACACAGGCAGTAAGGCAGATTAAAAAAAAAAAAAAAGCTAGGGCACAGTTCTACATTTAATTCAGAACATAAAGTAAGGAAGGATCTCCCCATTTCTTATCTATTTGATGGGTTGTGAGACAGAACAGGAAATGAAGGGAAATCTCTCCACTTCCTGTCTATGGTGTCAGAACGGGAAGTGAGAGGCAATCTCTCCACTTCCCGTCTATGGTATCAGAACAGGAGGTGAAATCTCTCCACTTCCCGTCTATGGTATCAGAACAGGAAGTAAAATCTCTCCACTTCCCGTCTATGGTATCAGAACAGGAAGTAAAAGCTCTCCACTTCCTGTCTATGGTGTCAGAACGGGAAGTGAGAGGCAATCTCTCCACTTCCCGTCTATGGTACCAGAACAGGAAGTGAAATCTCTCCACTTCCCGTCTATGGTATCAAAACAGGAAGTAAAATCTCTCCACTTCCTGTCTATGCTGTCAGAACAGGAAGTGAAGGAAAATTCTCAGATGGGGACACGGGCAGTAAGGCTAAGGGCAGCTAAGATTGAATTGCTCTTTGTGACTTCGTAAAGGGAGATTTGCCCTCACACCCTGTAAAGGTGACAAACAGAACAGGAAGATGAATGTTCTCTATGGGGACACAGTTGGCAAGGTATTCTAACCCTCCCATGTTATGCCCAAAGTGTTTTTTTTAATTTTTGTCGGATTTGTTTAAATAAATCAAACCAATTTTTTTTGCGTTGAGCAGATATATTGACGTGTCTGTATCTGGTGGGAGGGGCTTGCCGATCTCCCGCAGCTTACCGTATGCGAGTCTATATACATGCAATCAGAGCACGGCGATACGGTTTATATATATATAGAGAGAGATTGTATAGCATGATGAAATTGGCGCTCCACCGATATTTGGCATTCCAGAGGGGCGGTAAAAATAGCACGGGCTCTAAGGTTACAAAACCGAATTCCCAGCGCTGGCAGGAGACAGGTTCGCGGCGTGTCACATTTCTGTACAGTATGTGCCGCTCTCAATAAGCTTCCTGAGCCTCTTCCACTGGACGGCGCGCACTGTAATCCTCCCAACGGCTCCACCTTGTAATGAACAGAGATTAGCGGGTGGATT
>CM053038.1:28882444-29014944 GCA_028564925.1 Lithobates sylvaticus
ATCTCAGATATCCCAAACTCCTGGCACAGGGACTGGGAGAGGACAGAATGTTAATCCACGGTACTGACAGTTCGGTGATGTCCAATTCCTTGGCACCGAGTTCTCAGCATTGAGAACCCTTCGAAATCCTAGAGCTCCTCTAAGTGTCCCGATGTTACAAAGTGTTCCTAACACTAAACCTAATCCCTAATATAACACCTTTACTCCTAACCCCGCCCCCAACACTTAACCCTTAACCCCCCCCCCCCCCAAGATTTAACATAACCTAAAAACCTAACCCCCTAATACCTGACACTAAGCCCTAACCCCCTAATACCTGACACTAAGCCCTAACCCCCCTAATACCTGACACTAAGCCCTAACCCAAAAACCTAACCCCCTAATACCTGACACTAAGCCCTAACCCCCCTAATACCTGACACTAAGCCCTAACCCAAAAACCTAACCCCCTAATACCTGACACTAGGCCCTGACCCAAAAACCTAACCCCCTAATACCTGACACTAAGCCCTAACCCAAAAACCTAAGCCTCTAATACCTGATACTAAGCCTTAACCCAAAAACCTAACCCCGTAATACCTGACACTAAGCTCTAACTCCCTAATACCTGACACTAAGCCTTAACCCAAAAACCTAACCCCCTAATACCTAACACTAACCCCAAATCCCCTAATACCTGACACTAAGCCTTAACCCAAAAACCTAACCCCGTAATACCTGACACTAAGCCTTAACCCAAAAACCTAACCCCGTAATACCTGACACTAACCCCAAACCCCCTAATACCTGACACTAAGCCTTAACCCAAAAACCTAACCCCCTAATACCTGACACTAAGCCCTAACCCCCCTAATACGTGACACTAAGCCTTAACCCAAAAATCGAACCCCCTAAAACCTGACACTAAGCCCTAACTCCAAAACCTAACCTTCTAAAACCTGAAACTAAGCCCAAACCCCTTTATACCTGACACTAAGCCTAAACCCCCTGATACCTGACACTAAGCCCTAAACCAAAAACCTAACCTCCTAATACCTGACACTAAGCCCTAACCCCCTAATGCCCGACACTAAGCCTTAACCCATAAACCTAACCCCCAATACCTGACACTAAGCCTTAACCCCCTAATACCTGACACTAAGCCTTAACTCAAAAACCTAACCTCCTAAAACCTGACACTAAGCCCAAACCCCCTAATACCTGACACTAAACCTTTAACCCACTAATGCCCGACACTAAGCCTTAACCCATAAACCTAACCCCCTAATAGCTGACACTGAGCCTTAACCCAAAAACCTAACCCTCTAATACCTGACACTAAGCCTTAATCCAAAAACCTAACCCCGTAATACCTGACACTAAGCCTTAACCCAAAAACCTAACCCGTAATACCTGACACTAAGCCTTAACCCAAAAACCTAACCCCGTAATACCTGACACTAAGCCTTAACCCAAAAATCTAACTTCCTAAAACCTGACGCTAAACCCAAACCCCCTAATACCTGACACTAAGCCCTAACCGAAAAACCTAACCCACTAATACTTGACCCTAAGCCCTAACCCCCTAATACCTGACACTAAGCCCTAACCTCCTAATGCCCAACACTAAGCCTTAACCAAGAAACATATGTAGCGCCACACCTATATACTGAATAGTATGGGGTCTACTTTTATCATTTAATTTCCTATGATCCTCAGCGCCATCAAATGGCCATAATGTGGTATTTTTCCTGATTGAGGTATTTCAAGAAAAATACTTCATAATGGCCACTAGATGGCGCTGACTTTCATAGGAAATGAAGGTAAGTAGTAAAGTATGCTCAGAATTGGTTATAGCTGGCTGAGCGCTCGTTACATTCATCCAATGAATTCAATATAAATTGACCCCCGTGTGTGGCCCGGGGGGGGGGGGTGATGTTGGGGGCCACACTTCTGGCCTCCTTCCCATTTATTGGACTTCAGTTCTGTCAATCATGGAGGCTCAGCGTCACATGTGGGCGGTCCTCGTGCAAATACAATGCCCGCCTCTCCAGACTGACACCCACCCAATCAGGGCAAAACTCCTCCCACCACACCTCCCAACTTTTTGAGATGGGAATGAGGGACACCTATTAGAGAAAGTATGTAGGCATAGGACACACCCCCTGCCACACCCCCTTAAAGGAGAATTATACAACAAAAAGGAGTGCTTTTTTTTTTTTTTTAACCGCTTCTCTTCTTTTATATTGTCTTTTGAAATTTACAAACGCAGCAATTTAAATATTGGATGACATCAGGGACAGTGCTTGGATCAGGGCTGAGGGCTCTTCAAAGGACTATATTTTCTTATTATTTGAATATTATTCTTATTCTTATTATTATTATTATATTAATACTATTATTATTTTTATTATTACATTATTAGTCTTATTATTATTAATATTATTATTCAGGATATATATAGTGCCATCAGCTTGGACTGCGTTTTAAAATATAAAGAGGGACAGTACAGCTACAATACAATACAAGAAGCACAGAGAACCAGAGATGACATCACTGGATCTAAAATAAGATATGTCATGAAAACGGGAAGATTTTTATTCTAAAAAAAATTATTTATGAGAAGGGGAGGGAGGAAGCAGAGGAAACAAAATAAGGATGATAAAACTTCAGCTTGCAGGAAATGTGACTTATATTTTGTAACTATTTTCTAATTATTTGAATATTATTATGAATATTATTATTATATGATTTTTTATTATTATTATTATTATTATTAATAATAATATTGTTATTATTAATATTATTATTCAGGATTTATATAGTGCCAACAGCTTGGGCAGCGCTTTAAATTATAAAGGGAGACAGTACAGCTACAATACAATACAAGAAGCAAAGAGAACCAGAGATGACATCACTGGGTCTAAAATAAGATATGTCATGAAAACGGGAAGATTTTTATTTAAAAAAAAAAGAAAATTCATGAGAGGGGGAGGGAGGAAGCAGAGGAAACAAAATGAGGATGATTAAACTTCAGCTTCCAGGAAATGTGACTTATATTTTGTAACTATTTTCTAATTCTTTGAATATTATTATTATGAATATTATTATGAATATTATTATTATTATGATTTTTATTATGATTGTTATTATTATTATTATTATTATTAATAATAATAATAATAATAATATTGTTATTATTAATATTATTATTCAGGATTTATATAGTGCCAACAGCTTGGGCAGCACTTTAAATTATAAAGGGAAACAGTACAGCTACAATACAATACAAGAAGCACAGAGACCCAGAGATGACATCACTGGGTCTAAAATAAGATATGTCATGAAAACTGGAAGATTTTTATTTAAAAAAATAATAATTAATGAGAGGGGGAGGGAGGAAGCAGAGAAAACAAAATGAGGATGATTAAACTTCAGCTTGCAGGAAATGTGACATATTTTGTAACTATTTTCTAATTATTTGAATATTATTATTATTATGAGTATTATTAGGATTTTTATTATTTTTATTATTATTATGATTTTTATTATTATTAATATTAGTATTATTATTATAATTATTACTATTGTTATTATTATTATTATTATTATTATTAATAATAATAATATTGTTATTATTAATATTATTATTCAGGATTTATATAATGCCAAGTGTTTGGACAGAGCTTTAAAATATAAAGAAAGACAGTACAGCTACAATACAATACAAGAAGCACAGAGACACAATGATGACTTCACTGGGTCTAAATTAATATAGCTAATATTATTATTTGATTATAATTATTATTAATAATATTATTATTCAGGATTTATATAGTGCCAACAGCTTGGGCAGCGCTCTAAATTATAAAGGGAGACAGTACAGCTACAATACAATACAAGAAGCAAAGAGATGACATCACTGGGTCTAAAATAAAATATGTCATGAAAATAGGAGATTTTTATTAAAAAAAAAAAAAAAAATTATGAGAGGGGGAGGGAGGAAGCAGAGGAAATAAAATGACGATGATTAAACTTCAGCTTGCAGGAAATGTGACTGATTCTTTGTAACTATTTTCTAATTATGTGAACATTATTATTATTATTATAAATATTATTATTATTATGATTATTATTTTTATTATTAATATTATTATTAATAATACTATTAGTATTATTATTATTATTATTAATATTATAATAATAATAATAATAATGGTTATTATTAATATTATTAGTCAGGATTTATATAATGCCAACAGCTTGGGCAGAGCTTTAAAATAAAAAGACAGTTCAACTACAATACAATACAAGAAGCACAGAGACCCAGTGATGACATCACTTGGTCTAAAATAAGATATGTCATGAAAATGAGAAGATTTTTATTTAAAAATAAAATTAATGAGAGGGGGAGGGAGGAAGCAGAGGAAACAAAATGAGGATGATTAAACTTCAGCTTGCAGGAAATGTGACTGATACTTTGTAACTATTTTCTAATTATTTGAATATTATTATTATTATTATAAATATTACTATTATGATTATTATTTGTATTATTAATAATACTATTATTAGTATTATTATTATTATTATTATTAATAATAAAAAAATAATATAATATATTTTATTATTAATATTATTATTCAGGATTTATATAATGCCAACAGCTTGGGCAGCGCTTTAAAATAAAAAGACAGTACAACTACAATACAAGAAGCACAGAGACCCAGTGATGACATCACTTGGTCTAAAATAAGATATGTCATGAAAATGAGAAGATTCTTATTTAAAAATAAAATTAATGAGAGGGGGAGGGAGGAAGCATAGGAAACAAAATAAGGATGATTAAACTTCAGCTTGCAGAAAATGTGACTGATACTTTTTAACTATTTTCTAATTATTTGAATATTTTTATTATTATTATGAATATTATTATTATTATTATTGTTATTATTATGATTATTATTATTACTATGCTTAGTATTATTATTATTAATAATAATAAAAATATTATTATTATTATTATATTATTATTATATTATTATTCAGGATTTATATAATGCCAACAGATTGGGCAGAGCTTTAAAATATAAAGAGAGACAGTACAGCTACAATACAATACAAGAAGCACAGAGACCCAGAGATAAATAAGATATGTCATGAAAACAGGAAGATTTTTATTTAAAAAAAAATAAATAAAAATGATTGAGAGGGGGAGGGAGGAAGCAGAGGAAACAAAATGAGGATGATTAAACTTCAGCTTGCAGGAAATGCGACTGATACTTTCTAACAATTGTCTTATTATTTGAGTATTATTATTATGAATATTATTATTATAATTATTATTCAGGATTTATATAGTGCGAACAGCTTGGGCAGCGCTTTAAAATAATAATAAATAATAATAATAAAATAAATGGAGACAGTACAGCTACAATACAATACAAGAGGGTTAGGAGGGCCCTGGTCATAAGAGCTTACAATCTAATCCTAATTAGTCTCCCTTTTAGACAAGTAAAGGAGACAGGGTAGTGAAAAATGGTGAAGGGGAGGGGGGGGGCGGCGGATGGGGGGGTTGTCTAAATATAAACCAAGAAAATAAAAAAAATTCACAGCAGGTAAAACCGTTGCGAAGTTGCACTTTAAATAAAGCTGGTGGCCCCTCGGCGTACCTTTATAAGGCGTGCTGGGTCAGGCCGGGCAAGTCTCTCCGCTGACTCCAGTAAAAAAAACGCTGCCCTGCCCTCCCTTGCTCTCAGGCCAAACGACGAGCCCGTGGCCAAGAAAGGCCTTTTTTTTCCCCGGCTGGCAGATGGGAGATGTGTTGAGTGGAGCTGGCGTGCATACCGCCGCCTGTGCACTGCTTAGGTTACAGGCTGAAATGCACCATCAGGGAAAAAGGGCTCCTCGCTGCATGGCTACACATGGTCTGAGCTCCGGAAAAAGAACCCTCAGGCTTAGAGGGAGCTGAAATCTCCTCTCCCCGAGCCGAACTGGCCGTACCTTCCAGGGGCGGCCAAAAATAGACCCTTTTATAAGGTCCCTGGCTGTAACCTGGCCTCTCCCTAGAGTCCTGATGCTGCTTTTTCTAAAAGACCAGGACCAAGTCTTTCTATGGACCATATGAAAATGCCCTTTAAAGGCTTAGTCCACCCAGAACTAATATTTCAGAGCTGGGGGTTTCTGCAATGTTTCATCCGTCTCTCACTAGGGGTGCCCGCCATCAATGTGCTGAGTTTCTGGGTCTATAGACCTGCTGGGCCCATTATGAGGGGTTCCCACCTTACTGTGCTGAGTTTCCGGGTCTGTACACCCGCTGTGCCCCTTATGAGGTGTTCCCACCATCCTTGAGCTGAGTTCCCGGGTCTGTACACCTGCTGTGCCCATTATGAGAGGTTCCCACCATCCCTGTGCTGACTTCCCGGGTCTGTACACCTGCTGTGCCCATTACGAGGGGTTCCCACCATCCCTGTGCTGAGTTCCTGGGTCTGTACACCTGCTGTGCCCCTTATGAGGGGTTCCCACCATCCCTGTGCTGAGTTTCCCGGGTCTGTACACCTGCTGTGCCCATTATGAGGGGTTCCCACCATCCCTGTGCTGAGTTCCCGGGTCTGTACACCTGCTGTGCCCATTATGAGGGGTTCCCACCATCCCTGTGCTGAGTTCCCAGGTCTGTACACCTGCTGTGCCCCTTATGAGGGGTTCCCACCATCCCTGTCCTGAGTTCCCGGGTCTGAACACCTGCTGGGCCCATATTGAGGGGTTCCCACCATCACTGCGCTGAGTTCCCGGGTCTGTACACCTTTTACAAACAAGAGTTTCCTTGCCCGTGTAAACCTTCCCGCTGCCGCGCAGTGGCAGTACATATTGGGCCAGGTCATGTTCTTCACAAAACAGAGGAAAACTTGAGGTTTCATCTTTTAAATAGAAAACAGAATACACCTTCTAAGGTGACCCCAAATATCATTTTCAACCCCCAGATCATTTTATTTCTGCAAATGTCTTAGTCTGGGGATAGGTGGGCAGGGCCTACAAAAAGGGGGTCCCCAGATTTCCATGCATGCACCGTTTCCATGCTGCTGTGGGATGCAAGGTGTGCAGTTCCATTAGCTACCATTAGGGTGTAAGTGTAGGGGTTCCATCTGTGTGCAGATCACCCCATCCCCCCCCCCCACTCACCACCACCAGAAAAACTGGGCGGGGAACATGGTGAACAAGGATAAAATGTCATAAAATGTGACTAAAACAAGAGAAAGAACAGCCGATTTTTTACAGAAAAAGCTCAAACCTGATTTCAACAGTCTTGCTGGGATGGATAAAAAAAAAGGTAATAAAAAAGACAAAATACTTACCTTTGCTGCGGAAAACGCTGCTCATTGCTCCTTCCAGTGCTGACTACACAGATAAGGCTTGGCACTTGGCCATGTGATCTCTGCTGACGAATAGGAAGAGTCAGTGTGAACTTGTTCCTCCCCAATATCACATAACCGAAATTTCAATTGATTATGTAGGCAGCACTGGAGAGAGTCTGCCGCAGCCTTTTCTCCCGAAAGAGTAAAATATCTCATACCTGCTTTTGCTCGAAGTTTATCTATCCCAGCAGGATCGTTCGCATCACTGGAAGACTTATTCTTATGCTTTGTATTGCTTTTCTTCTTTGCGTCCATAACAATGCACTAAAACAATACTCTTTTCTCTCCCCCTCCTCCCTTCTTTTTCTCCTTTTTTATCTTTTTCCCTAGTTAGCTGCCCAAGTCCTGGAAGATAAAGGTGTGGGCTTTGGGTTGGTGGACTCCGAACATGACGCTGCCGTAGCCAAGAAGCTAGGTAAGAAAACAATCAATCCGCCTACCAATATTAGATGCAATTTTTTGGCGAGCCAGCCATTCTACTCCCTCTGCCAAACACAATGAATCAGCCTATAGACATCAGACGCATTATTGGCGAGCCAGCCAGCCACTTGACTCCTTCTAGACACAGTCAAGGTGGACCTCGATTATTAGATGCATTTTTAGCGAGCCAGCCAGCCATTCTACTCCCTCTGGCAAACACAATGAATCAGCCTATAGACATCAGACGCATTATTGGCGAGCCAGCCAGCCAGCCACTTGACTCCTTCTAGCCACAGTCAAGGTGGACCTCCAATATTAGATGCATGTTTGGCGAGCCAGCCGGCCATTCTACTCCCTCTGGCAAACACAATGAATCAGCCTATAGACATCAGGTGCATTATTGGCGAGCCAGCCAGCCACTTGACTCCTTCTAGACACAGTCAAGGTGGACCTGTAGAATTTTCCCTGAAATAGATGTTCTGTTGTGTATGCAGATGACATCAGAGAATCACAAAGTATTGAAGCTAGAGGGGTTAAGGTCAGTAGCAGCTGGTGGTGTTTTTTTTTTTTGGGGGGGGGGGGTGGCAAGCAATCAACCTGCCGCTACCCCTCCCCCTCCCCGGTTGGGACATGCACACCCCCCCCCCATGCGTAGTTGGTCACCAGCCCTGCATGTACTCCATCTAGGTCATGGGCATCGCTTCCTCCGGGCTGCGAGCGGCGTCACCTACTCCTGGTCAATAAGGATTGATTCTCCTTTCGACCAATCGGGGTGACCCGCTTCCTGATTGGCCGGAAAGAGAATCAGGAAGACAACAGCGAATATTACTTCACTATTGTCACCCAACTAGGTGGCACTGCGCCCCGAGCCCACCCTTTTTTGAAGCCTATTAGAGCCTCAGGCTCTAATGACATGCTTCTAAAAACAAAACAAAAAAAAAACCATTGGAAGCCCGTATTTATATTAGGGGGCCGGACGCATGGATTAGGGGTGCGACCTGCATTACGGGCCACCACTGGTTGAGTTTATAGCCAGTAAAGTCATTTTTTTAGAAGAAGGTAAGTAGTAGAGTATTGCACCATGGTATCCACTGATTAATGCAGAACGTTTGAAGTTTAAATGATATCCTTAATTGGCTAATTTGAAGATGACAAATCTCGGGATGTCTTAGATCCTCGAAGAAAGGCTCTAAGGTAGAAGTGTCAAACTCAATTTCATTGCGGGCTGCATCAGCATTATGGTTGGTGGCATCTGTAAGACTAGATGTCAACAGACAGCCCCCCCCCCTTCCCCAGGGCAAAGATGTTTGGCATCTTTGCCCTAGATGCTAGATGACCATGTCCTGGCACTGCTTATAGTGTAGTCCTATGACCCAGAGACCTAACCATACTGGATGACATCACCACCCTTTGCTAATCAGACCGCAGAAAGGCTTTTTTTGTAGGCTTTTTTAAACCCACTGATCTGTTCCAGTTGGCAGCTGTCTAAAAAGTGGGTTCCCTGTCTTGCTTCATTGTTTTGCCTGATAGCAAGATAGACGCCTACTGACTAAACCTGGTTCCCCTTCCTGACTATTATTTTCACCTGATGCTGGCTGCTGGGAGGGTATTTAGTCCCTCTACAATTCCCTCTTGCTTCAGTGTTTTGCCTGATAGCCAGATAAAAGCTTGTTGACTAAACCTGAGTCTAAATCCTGCCCTGTATTCATTACCCTCCTGCCTCTTACCTGCTCCCCTTGTTCTTGATCCCAGTCCTGGTTCCCCTTCCTGACTAATGTTTTCACCTGATGCTGGCTGTTGGGAGGGTATTTAGTCCCTCTACAATTCCTTCTTGCTTCAGTGTTTTGCCTGATAGCCAGATAAACATTTGCTGACTAAACCTCTTAGGCAAAACACTGAAGCAAGAGGGAATTGTAGAGGGACTAAATACCTTCCTAGCAGCTAGCATCAGGTAAAAACAATAGTCAGGAAGGGGAACCAGGACTGGGATCAGGAACAAGGGGAGAAGGTAAGAGGCAGCAGGGTACTGGATACAGGGCAGGATTTAGACTCAGCCAGATAAACGCTTGCTGACTAAACCTGAGTCTAAATCCTGCCCTGTATCTAGTACCCTGCTGCCTCTTACCCCCTCCCCTTGTTCCTTGGGGAGTTTTGCCCTTTAGGAAGTTAAGGGGAGTCTCCGCAACTAACTCAGTCCAAAAAAACCCTACTGGGTTTATACCCATGCCTCCTCTGTCCAAAACACAAAACAGTGTTTTGCTATAGATATAGAGGCAGACATACGATTTGTACAGACTGTGCACAGTAGCCATTAGGGACTTAGGAGTCCCTTTAAATACTAGATGTGGGTCGTAGTCCCCCCCCCCCCCATTGTCACATAGACCTAGAGATGGCTCATATATGTTTCTATATGTCTACATATCTATATGTCTACAGTTACATGGTAAATGGACGTATACTTGGCCTGTAATTAACTAGGGGGCCAAAAGCTCATCTTGAAGAGGGACCTTTTAATAACTCTGTCTACCACTTAGCTACATTTTAAATATTAGCAGGCATTCTCTGAAGTCACCACTGGGGGGCAGGCAAGCTTTAAGCTGCAAAGTTATTTGGAGCTTTAGACTAACTTTGTACACAAACTAGTTATTAATAATCATCAAGTGGGATTCCAGACACGCCCCATGCAGCCCCTCGCTGTCAATTCCAAGAAAAAAAATATATGGCTGTATCAATGTTCCGTAACGCAGAATGTTTGGAGTTTATATTTAACCTTTTACTGGCTAACTTAAGTTATTAAAGATGCAAGCTTACATCTTGAATCATTTAAGTCAGCCAATGAAAGCTTTCACCTAAACTGCATATTTTCTACATCAACCAATGGCTAACACGGTACAAGTCTCTGCTACTGTTAATGTTGCGTACCTAAAACTCATTGCTATAAGTACTTTATATTAAACAAAATAAGTCACTAAACATTTTTTTTTGTCTAAAGATTTATTATTGTCGGTGTGTAGAATAAAAGAGATTGGTTGAAAAGTCATCCATTTTGAACAAACTCATTACTGTAGTGTCAAGCATTCTGATTACGGTAAATGTATATAAGATGTAGTTAGCATGTGTACCATTAGGGGGCACTGCTGCACCACACTCTAATGAGATTGCTAGGTGTGAGGATTTAGTGTGAACCTATGTAACTCTAACAATATTGTGCTATTAAATTCTAGCTGTTATGTAGCAAAGTCATATATTTTTTTAACAGGTTTCTGAATATATACAGAGTCCTGGCAGAATCACCGTTCGAGCATTGCACCTGCTTGATGACATTTAGCTTGCTAAAGCACTACTTATTATTATGTTTTTCGACAAATATTGTCTTCGCCTTTTTTTTTTTTTTCATGATTTGCTGCTGATCTCCTGCAGCTTCTTCCACTCACTTCCTGTTAGATGCACCAGCTCCAGTGTCCAGCTGCCCATCATTGGTCAGGACTGGCTTCCCGATAGAGACAATGGTGAACCATGTCTGCTCGATGTGTGTTGGCAAGGCCACTTGTACTAGGAGGTGGAAGTAGGGCCTTAGTTGCAAAGCTTAGGAATCCATTTCACATTAGGAGCCATAACAAAACAAATCTCACAAATTGTTAATTATCATTAAGCTGCGTTCTCAGCTAGGTACCGCCACCTTGATGCCACAGTGTGTAGTCACTGTGTGGGTGACGCCCACTTAATGAGCGAGGAGGTTCTGAGTCAGTGAGAAGTGTGATCAATGATGACAAAGGCTGTGATAGGAGAGGGGCACATCGCCTGGAAAACACTTCTAACTCTGGCTGCTAATGGATGATGAAGGGGCACGCTGGGAGATGTGATTCCTCAGAAGGTGTGATCTTCCTGGTTTTTGCATCAAGTGTATGTCTGCTACATTGCGTCATCCTGGTAAAGAAAAAAAGAAAGAAAGAGGAAGGGAGGAAAAAGAGAAAGAAAGAGGTGGAAAGAAGGAATAAGGGAGGAGAAAAAAGGAAAAAGAGGAGGAAAGAAGGAAAAAGAGTGGAGGAAAGAAGGAAAAGGAGAGGAGGAAGGAAAGAAAAATAGTGGAGGAAAGAAGGAAAAAGAGAGGAGGAAGGAAAGAAAATGAGAGGAGGAAAGAAGGAAAAAGAGAGGAGGAAGTAAAAAGAGAGGAGGAAAGAAGGAAAAAGAGAGGAGGGAAGAAGGAAAAAGAGAGGAGGAATGAAGGAAAAGGAGAGGAGGAAGGAAGGAAAATAGAGAGGAGGAAAGAAGGAAAAAGAGAGGAGAAGGGAAGGAAAAGGAGAGGTGGAAGGAAGGAAAAGGAGAGGAGGAAGGAAGGAAAATGAGAGGAGGAAGGAAGGAAAAATAGAGTGGAGGAAGGAAGGAAAAGGAGAGGAGGAAGAAAGAAAAAGAGAGGAGGGAAGAAGAAAAAAGAGAGGAGGAAGGAAAGAATGAAAAAGAGAGGAGGAAAGAAGGAAAAAGAGAGGAGGAAAGAAGGACAAATATAGGCGGAAAGAAGGAAAAAGAGAGGAGGAAGGAAAGAAAAAGAGAGGAGGAAGGAAAGCAAAAGAGAGGAGGAAAGAAGGAAAAAAAGAGGAGGAAGGAAAGAAAAAAGGAGGAAAGAAGGAAAAAGAGAGGAAAGAGGAGGAAAGAAGGAAAAAGAGAGGAAGGAAAGAAAAAGGAAGGAAAAGGAGAGGAGGAAGAAGAAAAAATAGAGAAAGAAGAGAAGGAAAAGAGAGGAAAGGAGGAAAGGAGAGAGGAAGGAAAGAAAAAGAGAGAGAAAGACAGAAAGAAAGAGGAGGAAAGAAGGAAAAAGTGAAGAGGAAGGAAAGAAAGAGGAGGAAATAAGGAAAAGATAGGAAAAAGGAAGGAAAAAGAGAGGAGGAAAGAAAGAAAGAAAAAAAAGAAAGAAAGAAAGAAGTGAGGAAGGAAGAAGGAAGGGAAAGAAGGAAAAGAGAGGAGGAAAGAAAGACGAAGAAAGAGAAAAGATAGGAGGAAAGAAGGACAGCAGGGATGGAAGGGATAGGAGAAAGGAATGAAAATAAGAAAGAAAAGGAGGTACTAAAGAAAAAGGAAGGAAAGAAGAAGAGGAAGAAAAAAGTAAGGAGGAAACGAAAGGAGGAAGGAAAGAATAGAATGGTAGAAGGAAGGAGGAATAGAGATGAGGAAGGAAAAGAGGGAACTAAGGAAAAAGGAAGGTAATGAAGGGAAGTAAAAAAAAAAGGAAGGAAGCAAGGAAATTAAAGAAGGAAGAGAGGAATAGAAGGAAGGAAGGAAATGGAGGAATGAAGAGGGGGGAGAAAAGAAGGGGAGTAAAGAATAAAGAAGGAAAGGAGGGAAGGAAGGAAGGAAAAATTAAGGAAAATGAAGTAATAAAGGAAAAGAGAGGAGGAAGGTAGAAAAGAATGGAATAAATAGAGGGATGGGAGGAAGGAATGGAGAGAAGGAAGGAAGAAGGATAGAGAGGAGGGAAGGAAGAAATGAAATGAAGGTAAGAAAAAAAGGGAGGGAAGAAGAAACCAGGAAAGATGGGGTGGATAGAACGAAGATAAAGAAAGAAAGGAAGGAAGAAAAAAAGAGAGGGAAGGAAGAATGGAAATGAAGAAGGGCTGGAAGAAAATAAACAAAGGGAGTAAAAGAAGGGCTTAGGGGAGAAAGAAAGGTGGGAAGGTTTGGATGAAAATAAGTATGCAAAGAACTAAAAGAAGAAAAGCGAGGAGGAAATGGAGTTGGGAAATAAAGGAAAGTATGAAATAAGTGAGCAAATGAATGAAACACAGGAAGGAAAGAAGAAAGAAATGAAGGGAAGGAAGGAAATAATAAGTAGAAAATAAAGAAAGTTAGGAAAAGAAGGAATGTAGAAATAATGATTGCACTTCTTTAACCTTTGCGTCCATCTCCTTTCTCTGTCCATACTCGGCTCCTGAGGATGCTAAATCGAATTTCCTCTTTATTGATGCCCAGGAGGAATGCTGTTATTTTCCTTATTCATAAACAATCTCACAGAAGGAGCAGGTTACAGACATTAAAGGCTAGGTCCAATTAACTTTAAAAGTGAAGCGGCTGGTTTCCATAGAGACCCCTATTCGGCTAAAGGAGAGGTGGGGGGCTCCAGAGGCTGAGGCTTTGCGGAGAACACAATGTTTTAGTGGAATGAAGCACAAACAAACCCGGTTGCGTTAAACTCGCTGATAAACGACTTGCTCATTAGCGATAGAGTGGCGTAATGCTCAGCGAGATGGGCCTGGCACGCACTCTAAAAGCCTCTATATTGGAAGAGTCCACAGAAGGACTAGTGGGCCCGCTCCTCAGGGGGCTTCCTCATCAGAAGGGTGGAAGTTAATCTCGAGTGGCTATCATCTAATGGGAGATGATGGCGGCTTAAGAAAATCAATAGACTGCACTGCAGTCAGAGTGCACCCTTTTATCATTGCCGTTTTCACCCCATCAACTGACAATCTGCTGCAGTTGGAAGATGTAACTCAGGCCAACTACCATGGCTGGTAAAAAAAAGCCGAATGAGGATGTCACAAATACTGCATTGGTACTCCTCACACCAGGACTGTAAACAGTGCGGCCTACATGTCTGAGGTGCGTTCCTTCCAGTGGACTGTCAGTCTACATGACTGAGGTACGGGCATACTGGTAGCCTCTAAACAGTGCAGCATAGGGTACATGCCTGAGATACAGTCATACTGATTAACTGCTAACAGTGCGGCCTATGTGCCTCAGGTATGGTCAAAATGATTGATTGTAAACAGTGCGGCCTACATGTCTGAGGTGCGTTCCTTCCAGTAGACTGTCAGTCTACATGACTGAGGTACGGGCATACTGGTAGCCTCTAAACAGTGCAGCATAGGGTACATGCCTGAGATACAGTCATACTGATTAACTGCTAACAGTGCGGCCTATGTGCCTCAGGTATGGTCAAAATGATTGATTGTAAACAGTGTGGCCTACATGTCTGAGGTACAGTCATACTGATTAACTGTAAACAGTGCGGCCTAGATGCCTCAAGCATGGTCATATTAATTGACTGTAAACAGTGCGTCCTACGTGCCTGAGGTATGGTCATACTGGGGGACTGTAAACAAGGTGGCCTACGTGCCTGAGGAACGGTCATACTGATTAATTGTTAACAGTGAGGCCTACGTGCCTGAGGTATGGTCATACTGGTGGACTGTAAACAAGGTGGCCTACGTGCCTGAGGAACGGTCATACTGATTAATTGTTAACAGTGAGGCCTACGTGCCTGAGGTATGGTCATACAGGTGGACTGTAAACAAGGTGGCCTACGTGCCTGAGGAACGGTCATGCTGATTATTTGTTAACAGTGAGGCCTACTTGTCTGAGGTATGGTCATACTGGTGGACTGTAAACAAGGTGGCCTACGTGCCTGAGGTATGGCATACCTCCCAACATTTTGAGATGGAAATGAGGGACACCTACTAGCAAACATATGTAGGCATAGGACACACCCCCCTGCCACACCCCCTTAAAGGAGAATTAACCCCAAAAAAAAGGTTAATTAAATCCACAAGGGCTTTTTTTTTACCACTACTATTCCTTTATATTGGCTTTTAAAATTTACAAATGCAGAAATTTAGAATTTGGATGAAAGGTTTAGCTCTGGGAAACCACTTTTGAAAGATAAAAAGTTCATTTCATGTACAACTGTATGGATCAGACCAAAATGAGGGACAAATGAGGGGGGGGGGAAGAGGGACATTGCTCCAAATCAGGAACAGTCCCCCAAAATCAGGGACAGTTGGGAGTTGGGTGACCACATTTCCAAACTGCCATTCAGGGACACCCCTCCCCCCCAGCATGCACTGGTCAGTGATGACACAAGGAGGCGGCGCCACAATGTGACGTTGCTGGGTGGCCCTGCCCCTTACCTTTCTTTCTTTCTTTACCTTCTTTCGTCAGGTGGATTTGGAGGCGCGCTGCTTAGCCGTAGGGTGCCCACTGCCCACGTGTCAGCCAACATCACTGGTTGCTAAATGCTGGGCGGCCCTAGCCTAGCAACCAGTTTGGCAAATGATTATCAGGGTGGCGGACTGGTGGTGTGTTTTTTTTTTCATTCCGGGACACTGTATTGTCCCGGAATGAAGGTGCCCGGGACACGGGACAAAAATCTGAATTAAGGGACAATCCCGGGCAATCCGGGACATGTGGGCACCCTAGTTGGGAGCTATGGTCTGCTGCAGGCAAGAGGAAGCATTTCCTCAGTCTCCACTGTCTCTAACCACTTGGCGCCGAGCCCATGCAAATATATGGCCTCTCAGAAGCTGAGCCTTGGCGCAGAGCGGCCGCCTATTTGCGCGCAATAGCGCTGACAGTGCTGTGCCGAGAGCGCACACCTTGCGCTCTCCCGGCATAGTGACTGGCGGCTCATGAAAAGTTCCCAATTGCCATTTGCGATCAGAGCTTTTCCACCCCACCTACTGGCATAGCAAACACCTTAAAGGGCCAGCAGCAGCTGGCGCCAAGGGGTTAAAAAGGGGGGGGGCCAGGGAAGGCAATATAGTAAATTTCATTAAAAAAATATTTTTTTTAGTTTTGGAAGGAGTAGGAAAAGGATTAGATCTTTACTTTAAGGGCAATGAGTGTGAGAATTTGCCATCGCCTTGGCCCCCGCCGCCATTTCCGCATTAGTGTCAGGCGGAGACAAATCGAGCATGTGAGTGACAATGATCCCCAGGGGTGGGCGCCGTGCACTTAGTCTAATGACCCGGGCCCGTCTTCCCCCTGTTATTACCAGCCAGGGAGTTAATGTAGTGGCAATGTTGCTGCCTTTTAATTACGGGAGAGATTACCATCCATTGTGGGCGAGGGAATTGTCGCAGCCGGAGCGCCGATGGAGCACCGGGGAGCGCTTTTGTGCCGGCGTACAAAAGACAGATCCTGGACCAATTGTCCAATTCCAAGTCTTCGGGAACAGCCAGTGCCGGCCTAGACATAGAGCCAAGCTTGTCAAGCAGACAATGCAACTGTGCTAAATTCACAAGAGCTCATTTAGTCTGCTTTTATCTGAGATCTGAAGTCGCAACGGGGTCGGGAGGAGGGCAGTAGGATGGGAGTTTTTGGAACCTGCGCTGAACCTGTGGTTGGATCCAGTTGGTGGCTGTCACTGCTTTTTTTTTTTTTTTTTTTTACAGCACTGCTTCTGCCATAAGGAGCCTGCAGTGGGTGTTCCAGCACCTCAAACAGGCGCTTTCCAGGACCACCAGCTTACATACAATTGGTGTCTGTGCCTCTCCTTTTTCTATTTTTTTTTTTTTTTTACATCAGTGCTTCTGCAGTAACAAGCCTGCAGTGGATGTTTCAGCATTCCGAACAGGCACTTTCCAGAAGCACCAGATTACATACAATTGGTAGCTGTGTCACTTCTTTTTCTTTCTTTTTTTTACATTGTTGCTTCTTTAATAAGGAGCCTGCAGTGGGTGTTCCAGCATCCCAAACAGGCGCTTTCTAGAAACGTCAGATTACATACAATTGGTGGCTGTGTCACTTCTTTTTCTTTTTTTTTTCTTTTTACATCGTTGCTTCTTCAATAAGGAGCCTGCAGTGGGTGTTCCAGCATACCAAACAGGCGCTTTCTAGAAACGACAGATTACATAAAATTGGTGGCTGTGGTACTTCTTTTTTTTTTTTTTTTTTTACATCATTGTTTCTGCAGTAAGGAGTCTGCAGTGGGTGTTCCAGCATCCCAAACAGGCGCTTTCTAAGAGCCCTAGATTACATACAATTGGTGGCTGTGTCACAAATTTTTCTTTTTTACATCATTGCTTCTGCATTAAGGAGCCTCCAGTGGGTGTTCCAGCATCCCAAACAGGCGCTTTCTAGGAGCGCCAGATTACATACAATTGGTGGCTGTGTCACTTCTTTTTCTTTTTTTTACATCATTGCTTCTACAGTAAGGAGCCTACAGTGGGTGTTCCAGCATCCCAAACAGGTACTTTCCAGAAGCGCCAAATTACATGCAATTGGTAGCTGTGTCACTCCTTTTTCTTTTTTTATATTGTTGGTTCTTCAAGAATGAGCCTGCAGTGGGTATTCCAGCACTCCAAACAGGCACTTTCTTGGAGATTACATACAACTGGTGGCTGTGTCACTCCTTTTTGTTTTTTTACATCATTGCTTCTGCAGTAATAAGCCTGCAGTGGATGTTCCAGCATCCCACACAGGTGCTTTCTAAGAGCCCTAGATTACATACAATTGGTGGCTGTGTTACAAATTTTTCTTTTTTACATCATTGCTTCTGCATTAAGGAGCCTCCAGTGGGTGTTCCAGCATCCCAAACAGGCGCTTTCTAGGAGCGCTAGATTACATACAATTGGTGGCTGTGTCACTTCTTTTTCTTTTTTTTTTACATCATTGCTTCTACAGTAAGGAGCCTGCAGTGGGTGTTCCAGCATCCCAAACAGGTACTTTCCAGAAGCGCCAAATTACATACAATTGGTAGCTGTGTCACAAATTTTTCTTTTTTTTACATTATTGGTTCTTCAATAAGGAGCCTCCAGTGGGTTTTCCAGCATCCCAAACAGGCGCTTTCTAGGAGCGCCAGATTACATACAATTGGTAGCTGTGTCACTCATTTTTCTTTTTTTTTTACATTGTTGGTTCTTCAATAAGGAGCCTCCAGTGGGTGTTCCAGCATCCCAAACAGGCGCTTTCCAGGAGCACCAGATCACATATAAGCAAAGTGGAGTTTTGGCTTTGGATATAGCTAAAGGGGGGTTGTACAAGTTGTAATGTGTATGTGTTTATCGCAATACTGTACTACACAATCCTAAAACATGATGACAGTGCCGGCTATTATCAGAGGCAGTGAGCAGGCTCTCAACAAATCAGAAACCATTGACGTGCGGCGTTAAAGCCCACGCTCTTTGCCACTGCTCAAATGTGTTTTGTGAGCAGTAGGAGATTAAGATGGTTGACAGCTGGATGCAGCCTATATGTATTAATATTGCTGGCTGATATTTACCTGGTGTCCTGGGAAAAACTTATTCTGAGCCTCTGGTTCTGCAGGCCAGATGTTCCCGACTCCGCCTTCTTAAAGCTGAACCCCAGTGAGATATTAAAAAATACGCTTAAAGCGGAACAACACTGCATGAGTAATTCATTTTTAATGCACAAAGCAAACTCCCATCAATGTCTTCTTGCTTTTTGCTAAGAAATCTTAACAGCCACCTAGCTTTTCTAACTGCAGCCATCTTAAGTAAGGGCAGATGATTCATGTAGCATTTACTTCTTGGAATCCATCGGCCTTTAGCTGAGGCATGCAGACAGGAGGGTGTGCTTAGCTGAGAAAGCCCCTCCTTCCCTCCTGAAGTCTCCTGGAACGTATGACATCAATTTGGCCTAGGCGAGTAACCAGGAAGTAACTGAAAAAATTTAAGAACATTTTTTAAAACAGGTAAATATGATACACTTTCCTATCTATTTACTAATGCTAGCACCATAAGGATTAAAAATAGTCCATGTTGATTGAGAGATTGAGGCTCTGCTTTGAATGCAAATATGTATGCTTGAAAAAAAGGATTTATTTTAAAAAGTGGCAAGTGTAAGTACCAGATGTTGTATTTATATTGGCCTCCTGTAATGCCCTGCACACTGGGGCCAGGTGAAGAAGGGCAGTATCGGGAGCCTCTAACAGCCACATATTTCAGAAGCACTTATTGAGTGCATCATCAACACAAAGAAACGGTGCTTCTGTCTCGTCTGTTAACAAGAGCCCCCAGCCTCTTCTATTCCGAGAAATGGTGAAGGGTCGATGCTCGCTGCCCACTATGTTTCTTGGAACGCCGTCCGTATAATGGCAGAGGCGCTCTCGTCCCCGCTCTCCTAACGTGTAATTACCCCCACGTCTCCGCCAATAAGACTAATTAATATTGAGCCTAGACTTCTTTTTTTTTTTTAAATAAAGGTTTACCACTTGGGATATCGAATCGCTGATAATACCGCAATGATGAGATGATACAAGGAATCCGATCGATGAGGACTCGATAAAATCGATCGTTCTCCATCCCCTATTTCTAACATTCCTTGAAGATAACAATCTGTTTCTGATGATGCGGTGAGAATGCGCACCCAACGTACTTGGTGGCAGGGCTGCTGATAAGGCAGTACAGCCAGCCCTCCTGTAGTGGGCCCAGGCCCCATCAGTTTAAATGGGGGGACCCGGGCACCTGTGGAGAAGGAGGTCCGGCTGTACTGTCTTATTGCAAACATCGATTCTCTTCTGCCTTCCCCTGCAGCGCTGCCAGCTTCCCCTCTTCTTTACCCCCTCCGGCTGCACTGCAGGGGGATTAGTTCTAGTACATGCGCCCCTTCCATCTGCTGTCTGGTCCCCCCCATGTGCCCCTTTCCCCCGCATCGCTGCCAGCTTCCCTCCTCTCCCACGGGGCACACAGGGTGATGTTTCAAGATAGGGGGATATGTCATTTACTGGCCCCTTTCTTTCCTGAATGAACACAGTGAGTGATCATTACCAATAGCTCCTGTGTCCATTGATCCCTGATGCATAGTAAATTGCGTTACTGTGCTTCAGTTTGTGAATGAGCAGGAAGCCTCGGAGCGCTTCCTGTTCATTCATCTGTGTAGCTGGGGCTACATAGAAAGGGACTGATAAAGGTCCTCAGTCACTTCAGGCAGGGGAAGGGGGCCCTTTCATGATCAGCCAATGCCATGTCTGGCGCAGCACCCCAATAGGAGCTGATCCACTAACTGTCAAGTGTGCACAGGACAGTTAAGAGACAAGTCATTCTGTACTAGAGTGAAAAAGTCAAAAAAACTTATAAAAATCATCAGTTTAAGAAACAGATTTCTAAATAAATTTGCATTGTTTTCTATAGTATAAAGCAGAGGAGGGCATTGCCAGTCTTGCAATGCCTCATGGGACAGGTAGTTCCACGACAGCTGGAGGGCCGTAGTTGCCCACCCTTGGTATAAAGGCAAAGTGGGACAAGCAGAATCCTCAGATGACGGATCTTGTCTCTGCCCCCCTCCTGCCTTTTTCTGTAGTGGGTGAAGTCTGCTGGGCCCCTCCCACAGCTCTGCTCTCTCTCCTTGTGCAGTGACTGGTCTTGTCTCTGCCCCCTCCTGTGGTTTTCTGTAGTGGGTGGAGCCTGCTGGGACCCTCCCACAGCTCTGCTCTCTCTCCTTGTGCAGGGTGACTGATCTTGTCTCCGCCCCTTCCTGTGATTTTCTGTAGTGGGTGGAGCATGCTGGGAACTCCCACAGCTCTGCTCTCTCTCCTTGTGCAGAGTGACTGATCTTGTCTCCGCCCCTTCCTGTGGTTTTCTGTAGTGGGTGGAGCATGCTGGGAACTCCCACAGCTCTGCTGTCTGATCAGGCTATGGACAGCCCATTGATAATGTCATTGCTACTTTTACAAGGTTTTGGTGTCTGGGGTTCAGCTTTTAAGTGCCTGCCAACCATTTTTGACAGGTTTTTGCTGCAGCCTCTTCCTGTCTACTTGTACTCCAGCGATGGCTGAATGGCATTCTCCGGCCCAGTTTGATGATTGTGACAACAGTGGACCATGTGAAGCATAATCATAGATGCCAATTGTCCCACATTTTCCGGGACTGTCCCACATTTTCCGGGACTGTCCCACATTTTCCGGGACTGTCCCACATTTTCCGGGACTGTCCCACATTTTCCAGGACTGACTCACATTTTGTCCATCTGTCCCGCCAGGACCTGGGATCACAGCATCAACCTTATTGCACGTGCACAATATCACAAAAAGACAATAATTACGGAGATTTGGGCTACAAGTATATTTGAAGGCAGGATCTGGGCAGGACCATCCCAAAAAATTGCCGGATGAAATGCATTGGGGTTAACAGTGTTCCAGGATCCAGGACCATATTGTTGGTAAGTAGGTTTTTCTGATGGTGACAACAATGGACCATGCCAGCATAATCATAGATGCCAACTGTCCCGGATTTTCTGGGACTGTCCCACATTTTCCGGGACTGTCCCACATTTTCCAGGACTGACCCACATTTTGTCCATCTGTCCCGCCGATGATGTGTCCCAAGCCATGTTCTGGGATCACAGCATCAACCTTATTGCACGTGCACAATATCGCAAAAAGACAATAATTGCAGAGATTTGGAGTATATTTAGAGGCAGGATCTGGGCAGGACCATCCAAAAAAAATTTGCCGGATAAAATGCATGGGGTTAACAGTGTTCCAGGATCCGGGACCATATTGTTGGTAAGTTGGTTTTTCTGATGGTGACAACAATGGACCATGCCAGCATAATTAATCATAGATGCCAACTGTCCCGGATTTTCCGGGACTGTCCCACATTTTTTTTTTAAATTACGGTTTCCTAATGGTGACAAGTTAAAAAAAATTTAAATAAACTTCAGCTAATAAAAACCCTGCAAAGCAACGACCTTCGGCTGAACGCTGGGCGGCTCTCTTTAGCTAGCTGGAGTCGTGCGGCTGGTAGCGATATTATGAGGTTTCAGGTGGAGTTACCTAGGAGACCTTGCCATCACAGAAGCCATTTTGTGCCGCCCTGAATAGATGGGGTGTACTTACACGGCAAGGTCGCCCGTGCTCTATTAGGATACAGTATATGTTGTAGAAGTGTTTGCAGGTTACGCATCACCATAGAAGCCGTTTCCATGGTGAGGTTCAAACCATCCCCCAACTTCGAGGCTCCACATGGTCCTTTGTTGGGAAGAAAAACAGATGCATTCGTAAAGGATGGTCACGCGTTCAGCCTCCTCTGAGTGATATGAGTTCGGTATTATATAGAGTAGATGGCTGTGTTGTCAGATATAGAATGGATATGATTCCATCTGTATGACCGTTCCTCAGACATGTAGGCCACACTGTTTACAGCATAGCTCCCAACTGTCCCTGATTTCAAGGAACTGTCCCTGATTTGGAGCAATGTCCCTCTTTCCTCCTCATTTGTCCCTCATTTTGGTCTGATCTCTATAGTTGTATATAAAATGCACTTTTTATTTTTCAAAAAGTGTTTCCCAGTGCTAAACCTTTCATCCAATTTCTATATATATATATATATATATATATCCAATATAAAGGAATAGTAGTGGTAAAAAAAAAGCACTTGTGGGTTTAATTAACCTTTTTTTTTTGGTTAATTCTCCTTTAAGGGGGTGTGGCAGGGGGCGTGTCTTATGCCTACATACATTTGCCAGTAGGTGTAACAACACCCCGAGTGTGAAAGGGGTTAAAGTCGTTTAGGACATTCCCGAACACCAAGGCAGCTACCGAACACTCCGATCAGCAGAACAAGAAACTCATATGAATAACTCTCCCCGCAAGTACGAGACAAGGCTCTGTCTTGAGGGTCAAACAGGAATGAATCTTTATTTTGAGCTCTCACACAAATATATACAGGAGGATGAAAATACAGCCCCGCACCAGAAACCTAATTAACATGAGCTAATTATCTAATCCTTTAGACAGCCTAGGTGACTCAGAGACATGACCTTTAGGACAGACTTCACGTCTCCTAGCTCACCAACTATACAATACACCAGTGTTTCTCAACTCCAGTCCTCAAGGCGCACAGGTCATGTTTTCAGGATTTCCTCAGATGAAACGGCTGTGGTAATTACTAAGGCAGTGAAAACTGATCAAATCACCTGTGCAAAATAGTGGAAATCCTGAAAACATGACCTGTTGGTGTGCCTTGAGGACTGGAGTTGAGAAACACTGCAATACACATTATCATACATCTCATTCATACAATTGCAGGGTTAATTAGCACACTGGATGAAAAGACTCTTTAGAAGCCGTGACAAGTCATACTAGACTAATTTACATTACAGGAGACACAGACAGAGACAGGTGGCTGGAATTGACATCAGCATCTCCTAACAGTATTTGTCCCAGCATTATGAATCAGCCACTATTTCTAATATGGCAGATACAGGGTTCAGTATTTTCTTGGTCACCCTGCGCCTGTTTAGGACATTCCCGAACACCAAGGCAGCTACCGAACACTCCGATCAGCAGAACAAGAAACCCATATGAATAACTCTCCCCGCAAGTACGAGACAAGGCTCTGTCTTGAGGGTCAAACAGGAATGAATCTTTATTTTGAGCTCTCACACAAATATATACAGGAGGATGAAAATACAGCCCCGCACCAGAAACCTAATTAACATGAGCTAATTATCTAATCCTTTAGACAGCCTAGGTGACTCAGAGACATGACCTTTAGGACAGACTTCACGTCTCCTAGCCCACCGACTATACAATACACATTATCATACAACTCATTCATACAATTGCGGGGTTAATTAGCACACTGGATGAAAAGACTCTTTAGAAGCTGACAAGTCATACTAGACTAATTTACATTACAGCAGACACAGACAGAGACAGGTGGCTGGAATTGACATCAGCATCTCCTAACAGTATTTGTCCCAGCATTATGAATCAGCCACTATTTCTAATATGGCAGATACAGGGTTCAGTATTTTCTTGGTCACCCTGCGCCCGTTTGGGACATTCCCGAACACCAAGGCAGCTACCGAACACTCCGATCAGCAGAACAAGAAACGCATATGAATAACTCTCCCCGCAAGTACGAGACAAGGCTCTGTCTTGAGGGTCAAACAGGAATGAATCTTTATTTTGAGCTCTCACACAAATATATACAGGAGGATGAAAATGCAGCCCCGCACCAGAAACCTAATTAACATGAGCTAATTATCTAATCCTTTAGACAGCCTAGGTGACTCAGAGACATGACCTTTAGGACAGACTTCACGTCTCCTAGCTCACCGACTATACAATACACATTATCATACATCTCATTCATACAATTGCAGGGTTAATTAGCACACTGGATGAAAAGACTCTTTAGAAGCAGTGACAAGTCATACTAGACTAATTTACATTACAGGAGACACAGACAGAGACAGGTGGCTGGAATTGACATCAGCATCTCCTAACAGTATTTGTCCCAGCATTATGAATCAGCCACTATTTCTAATATGGCAGATACAGGGTTCATTATTTTCTTGGTCACCCTGTGCCCAAATGGTTTCCATGGTGAGGTTCAAACCATCCCCCAACTTCGAGGCTCCACATGGTCCTTTGTTGGGAAGAAAAACAGATGCATGTGTAAAGGATGGTCACACGTTCAGCCTCCTCTGAGTGATATGAGTTCGGTATTATATAGAGTAGATGGCTGTGTTGTTAGATATAGAATGGATATGATTCCATTTGTATGACCGTTTCTCAGACATTTAGGCCACATTGTTTACAGCATAGCTCCCAACTGTCCCTGATTTCGAGGGACTGTCCCTGATTTGGAGCAATGTCCCTCTGTTCCTCTTTCCTCCTCATTTGTCCCTCATTTTGGTCTGATCTCTATAGTTGTATATAAAATGCTCTTTGTATCTTTCAAAAAGTGTTTCCCAGTGCTAAACCTTTCATCCAATTTCTAAATTATATATATATATATATATATATATATATATATATATATATATATATATATATATATATATATATATATATATATATATATATATATATATCCAATATAAAAGAATAGTAGTGGTAAAAAAAAAGCACTTGTGGGTTTAATTAACCTTTTTTTTTTTGGTTAATTCTCCTTTAAGGGGGTGTGGCAGAGGGGTGTCTCTTATGCCTACATACATTTGCCAGTAGGTGTAACGACACCCCGAGTGTGAAAGGGGTTAAAGTCGTTTAGGACATTCCCGAACACCAAGGCAGCTACCGAACACTCCGATCACCCGAACAAGAAACCCATATGAATAACTCTCACCGCAAGTACGAGACAAGGCTCTGTCTTGAGGGTCAAACAGGAATGAATCTTTATTTTGAGCTCTCACACAAATATATACAGGAGGATGAAAATACAGCCCCGCACCAGAAACCTAATTAACATGAGCTAATTATCTAATCCTTTAGACAGCCTAGGTGACTCAGAGACATGACCTTTAGGACAGACTTCACGTCTCCTAGCTCACCGACTATACAATACACATTATCATACATCTCATTCATACAATTGCAGGGTTAATTAGCACACTGGATGAAAAGACTCTTTAGAAGCCGTGACAAGTCATACTAGACTAATTTACATCATAGCAGACAGAGACAGGTGGCTGGAATTGACATCAGCATCTCCTAACAGTATTTGTCCCAGCATTATGAATCAGCCACTATTTCTAATATGGCAGATACAGGGTTCAGTATTTTCTTGGTCACCCTGCGCCCCAAAAGTGACTCCCGTCACAGTAGGTGTCCCTCATTCCCATCTCAAAATGTTGGGAGGTGTCAGCAGACTGATGACATCATCTCAGCCTAGGCAAAGTCACTGACTTGGATGGCTTTTTACAGATTTTTTTTCTGAAACGTGATACTGTCAGGAATGTATCCATCCAGACCTATAAAGTCACTGACGGGTCCTCCACTCTATGGAGTTGAGACCTCAAGGAGGTCAGCTGTCAAAAGTTTAGAAAAAAGAAAAAGTTCCCGAGCCGCAGGAGGAGGCCTTTTTGAGAAAAGCGGGTACGGAGTTTTTTTTCGAAGGCGCCTGCATTTCGGCGGACCGGCATCTGGCGTGACGGTGAAGTAATTATTTCTTAAGGCGGCTGGTAATTAGAGACAAGAGGTGAGTGGCTGCGATTAAGCCGTGCGTAGGAGTGGACGGCTCCCGGGGTACCATCATTTGTAACCAGTTACCCGGGGGACCCGACTCCGCCATACTTTCTTGCTTTCCTGAGATGATACTCGGTAATTAATAAGGACGACCTGCGCAGATTCTGCCTTCCCTGGTCCCCCCTTCCCTCCACCATCCATGTGAAAATTACATTATTACCTTTACCTTTTCATTACATACAGCGCCTTGAAAAAGTATTCATACCCCTTGAAATTTTCCAGATTTTCTCCTGTTACAACCAAAAACGTAAATGTATTTATGTACATTCTGATGTAGGCAGGGACTCTGGTGGGGACCCTGGATATAAGGGGGGACTCTGATGGGAACCCTGCTGTAAGGGGGGACTCTGATAGGGACTTTGATGTAAGGGAAAACTCTGATGGGGACCCTGATATAAGGGGGGACTATGATGGAGAATACCGATGTATTGGGGGACTCTGATGTAAGGGGAAACTCTGATAGGGACTCTGGTGTAAGGGTGGACTCTGATGGAGAACCCTGATGTAAAGGGGTTCTCTGATAGGAATTCTGATGTAGGGGGGGATTCTGATGGAGAACACTGATGTATTGAGGGACTCTGATGGGGACACTGATATAAGGAGGGACACTAATCAAGACCCTTATGTAAGGGGGACTTTGATAGGGATCCTGATATAAGGAGGGACTCTGATATAATGGGGGAATCTGATAGGGACTCTAATGTAGGGAGTGGGGCTCTGGTGGGGACCCTGATGTAATGGGGATCCTAAAGTAAGGGGGACGCTGATGGAGAACCCTGATGTAAGGGGTACTCTGATAGGGACTCTGATGTATTGGGGGACTCTGATGGGGACACTGATATAAGGAGGGACTCTAATCAAGATCCTTTTGAAAGGGGGACTTTGATGCGGACCCTGATGTAAAGGGGGACTCTGATATAAGGGGGACACTGATATAATGGGGGAATCTGAGAGGGGCCCTAATGTAGGGAGTGGGGCTCTGGTGGGGACCCTGATGTAATTGGGATCCTAAAGTAAGGGGGGCTCTGATCGGGTCTCTGATGCAAGGGGGGATTCTGATGGAGAACACTGATGTATTGAGGGACTCTGATGGGGACACTGATATAAGGAGGGACACTATTCAAGACCCTTATGTAAGGGGGACTTGGATGGGGATCCTGATGTAAAGGGGGACTCTGATATAAGGGGGGATACTGATATAATGGGGGAATCTGATAGGGACCCTAATGTAGGGAGTGGGGCTTTGGTGGGGAACCCGATGTAATTGGGATCCTAAAATAAGGGGGACTCTGATCGGGTCTCTAATGCAAGGGGGGGGCACTGATATAAGGGGGACTCTGATGGGGACCCTAATGTAATGGGGGGGCTCATTTATTCATGAAACTGATTTTTTTCTGCCCACAAACATTTATAAAAGACACTATGTGGCCTTTGTACTGAGAAGTTTGGGGATCCCTGGGCTAGATGATGCTGGGCGTCCTCCAGCCAGAAAAGGAGGCGGGGCCTCTGTCTGACTTGCTGCAGCTTCTAATGCACACTGTGAGGCGCTCCTCTGTAAACAGTCCCAGGCAATGATTGTGGAAAGGAAAGGAGTGACTCCACAGGATTGGTGGCAGTCAAAGAAATGAATGAGTAAAATACAGATGGCCACTAGAGGGAGCAGTCACACATTTTTTCACCTGAAAGACAGCCATGGAAATATGGAACAGCAAAGACCATCCATGGACACACTTGTAGAAAAACAATCACAGCACGAGCTCCGCATTTGGAGGAACGCACCGAAATCTCCCTCTGAAAAGCACAGATTTGCAAACAGCTTGAGCGATTCCCGGTAGCCCGGCCTGCGCTGTCTCCGGGACATCTGCCGGCGATTTACTGCAAAGGAAAATATTTTCGTCAGATTGGGCGATTCGTATTTCACATAAATACAAGCAGACGGCGGAGTGAAGATGTGCCAGGGAAAGAAAGGTGTACGTGAGCCGCCTTATTTGCTTTAACTCCAGCCAAAGAGAGGGAAGGGTTGGAACTTTATCGCTATCTGTCAGGAACCATAAACCAGACGGAGACAGAAAATGCAGTTAAAACCACTCCTTCAGCCCCGGAAGGATTTGCCCCCTCAATGACCAGGCCATTTTTTGCGATTCGGCACTGCGTCGGTTTAACTGACAATTGCGCGGTCGTGCGGCGTGGCTCCCAAACAAAATTGACGCCCTCAAGGGGTTAAATGTGTGTCCTAGGGAGTGATTCTAACTGCCTAGAGGAGGAGACTGATCGCTGTTCATACTTAGTAGGAACAACAGATCTGTCTCCTCTCCCCTGACAGAACGAAAATCTGTGTGTTTACATTGACAGACCAGCTGTAAAAAAAATATACCAAGCATAACACAGGGGGAAGTGGTGGGCCACCCCCTTCTCCCTACCATTGGAGTGATCAGTTGGCTATAGAGCCATCCAGATCCCTTTTACTGAACAGCCAATCACCCCATCCAGGTCACTTTTACTGAACAGTCAATTACCAGCTGTAAAAAAAAATGATACCAAGCATAACACAGGGGGAAGTGGTGGTCCACCCCCTTCTTCCTACCATTAAAGTGATCAGGTGGTCATCCAGATCCCTTTTACTGAACTGCTAATCTCCAGCCTTAAAAAAAAATTATATCAAGCATGATATCAGCTTGTTTTAGCCACTTGTCAGCCAAGTCTAGTATGCTGTAAAATGTCTTAAGGACACGAAGTGGTTAAAAAAGAAAACGATTACTGTCTGTGCCCCCCGCGTGAGAGATTTTTGCTCACTTCCTGTTTCAGTGACCACCGGCTGAAACCAAGCATGATATGAGTTTTAACCACTTCCAGGACTAAAGATTAAAGACCAAGTCCAGGACTAAAAATGTTTTATTACTGTCTGTGCCTCTGTCGGAAAGAGTGATATTTGCTCACTTCCTGTTTCGGTGACCACCGGCCGATCACCAGCTGTAAAAAAAAATTAAACTAAGCATAATATGAGCTTGTTTCAATTACTTCAAGTCCAGGATGCTTTTTAAATGCCTGAAGGACGTGAAGTGGTGAAAAGGGAAAAAATAATTTTTATTACTGTCTGTGCCCTGTGAGATATTTGCTCACTTCCTGTTTCGGTGACCACACAAGAAGTCAGGGGAAGTCTCCCTTAGGGTGCAATTAATAAAAACTCGATGGCGACGTGAACCCAGTCTGATCACTTTTACTGAACAACCAATCACCAGCTGTGAAAAAAAAAATATACCAAGCATAACACAGGGGGAAGTGGTGGGCCACCTCCTTCTTCCTACCATTGAAGTGATCAGTTGGCTATAGAGCCATCCAGATCCCTTTTACTGAACAGCCAATCACCCCATCCAGATCACTTTTACTGAACAGCCAATCACCAGCTGTAAAAAAAAAAAATATACCAAGCATAACACAGGGGGAAGTGGTGGGCCACCTCCTTCTTCCTACCATTGGAGTGATCAGTTGGCTATAGAGCCATCCAGATCCCTTTTACTGAACAGCCAATCGCCCCATCCAGATAACTTTTACTGAACAGCCAATCACCAGCTGTAAAAAAAATATATACCAAGCATAACACAGGGGGAAGTGGTGGGCCACCTCCTTCTTCCTACCATTGGAGTGATCAGTTGGCTATAGAGCCACCCAGATCCCTTTTACTGAACAGCCAATCACCCCCATCCAGATCACTTTTACTGAACATGGCGAGGTGAACCCAGTCTGTTTTTTAATTTTTTTTTATTTTTTGATATTTTTGTAACTTAAAATAGTAATGCGATGCCGCCAATGCTGACCTTCATTGGTAATTCCTGTTATCCGTTTGACTGCTCTAAAGGTCATTCTTAATTCTCGGTGTGAGCAGAAGTGTGTATATTACATTTGGTTGGACTATCACAAAGGTTACATTACCATAGGAGGCCCAGATGCTGCGACGTCCATGGCGGTTTCAGGTGTTCATGTAGATGAGGTGGGGGGGGAACCAGGAAAGTCAGGAATCTGAACACAGAGCTTTAGGCGTCCTTCCATAGCGCTGCGCCTGAGATAAAACGCATTACTGTATATACGGTAATATTGACATCCTAACAACTTGCATTGACATACGTTTACCACCAGATGGCGAGCACATCAACTTTTTGAAGGTTCTAAACAGCTGCCGTGCTTATACAAACCTGAAGAGCAGGGGTGATCAGATTACACAGAAAGCTGCATGACTTTGTGGAAGGACACAGTCACTTCCTCTCTCCTAGCGGAGTCAGAACAGGGCTGGTGCAAGGATTTTGACACCCTAGGCGAAACCTAATTTTGCCGCCCCCCTTGACTCCATCCCTGACCCCACCCCCTTTTCCCTGCCCATGTAACCCCACCTTTTTAACGAAGCACCCATAAAATGCAGCCCACCAGAACCCATCAAATGCATCCTACCAGCGTCCAACAAATGCAGCCTACCAGCGCCCATCAATGCAGCCTACCAGCGCCCATCAATGCAGCCTCACCAGCGCCCATCACATTTAGCTTTACCAGGACCCATCAAATGCAGCCTACCAGTGCCCATCAATAAATATTTGCTTGCTTCCATTCATTCAGGAGTCGGGACACAGTCATTCACCGCCAATGCGCCTCTGACACTATCTGTGAACAGAGGGACGGCTGCTTGCTGATGCTGAGACTTAGTTGCTTGCTGCAGAGAGAAGATAGTAGGAACACCTGTGGCCTGGCGCCCCCTAGGCAGCATGGCGCCCTAGGCGGCTGCCTAGTTTGCCTAGTGGTAGCACCGGCCCTGAGTCAGAACCATCTAACTTGGACGTTTTATGCACAGGGTACCTCCAGGAGTTCAAGAAAAGCACAGCTTGCTTTGCAAAGTTGGTGTCTCCGAAGTTTTTTTTCTAAATAATGTAACAGCCTTACCCCTGAAGGAGCAGCCAAGTATTTTCTGGGCTTACCGATTACCTCCTCCTTGTAGCTCGTCGTTCGTTGTCTAGGGATTCCCAGGGTTAGTACCCAGTAATTGCTGAGACCGACACTCAATGTCCTTTTTAGGATTTTTATTTGCAAAAAAAACGTTGAAACATAACACAGTCTCTCAGTTGGGAATAGAGGGCATGGGTGATAAATCTCAGGCACTTCAGAACTGCTGACATCCAAATAAATGTCTTTTTAGATGATCCAGGGAGTAGCCACTCGCAACTGGACTCTTCACTGTTGGATAAACCCTTGTTTTGTAGATCTAGCAGCCAACAAGTGATTCGAAATTAGCAAAAGTCTCTGCCACAGACTAGGTTGTAAAACTTCAGATGAACATGTAAAAGTCTCTGCCACAGACTAGGTTGTAACCGAAGGATGGGTTAGGAACTTTTACTATGGTACCAGTATCTTTCAGCCGTTGCGGCGATACCGTAGGAAATGCAGATTCAACTGGTGTCCATACATCTCAGCTCCCAGGCTTTTACCGAGCAGCCAGCTTCATGGCCCTCCTCCGAAGAGTCCTCCCCTGGTCGCTTGTGGAGTTGCTGTGCCTCTCCAATCCTGAGAGGACACTTCAGAATCCTCCTTCAGTTACTGCGCCTCGAACTAGCCAGTTCCGAGGCTCGGGAACGGACGGATCCCCCACCCCAGACCATGAGGGCCTCTGGGACTGGTCAGGATGACCAGGCTTACAGGGCTAGCAGACACTACTGGACCATGACCCCTCACGGGGCTGGTCCGGACCGGAACCAGAACCAACAACCCTGATCACGTGCCTTCAGCACCTTAAGTACCCCTTCCCAGAATACACAGCGGGGCCAGACGCGCCCACTGATTGGCACAGGGAAAAGATTGGTACCCAATGCGTCCAACCAGACTGCAATCTCAGCCTGTCACAGGTGCCTCACCTCACCTATGACCAGGCAGAACTCCAGTACAGCCCAATCAAACTGATGCCAAAGTGCAACCTAGAACAATTAACCCCAAAACTCCATTACAGTTTTGGGGAAAAACTAAATTTACAAGATAGCGCACACTTTAGAAAAAAAGTGTCGGCACTACAATAAAATAATGGTTCTACACCCAAAAAAATAAAAATCCCCCCCCCCCCCCCCAAAAAAATGAAACTTAATTTGTAAACAGAAGGAAAAATAAGCTGAGGAGCCGGAGAAGAAAGGGAAAGATGTGAAGAATATTTATGCATATTGATCTACTGTAGATATTTTAAAGCATCTACATGGATTTGTCCTCCAAGATAAGCTGTGTCAATGTTGGATGTTCAGTAGATGTTTCAATACTTTGTAGTTCCAAAAACATTTTGTACAATACTGGAGTATAACCTTCTTCCATTTTACGTGTTGCTTTTTCCAGGACTGGATGAAGAAGACAGTATCTACGTGTTTAAGGATGATGAAATGATTGAGTATGACGGAGAGTTCTCAGCCGACACCTTGGTGGAATTCTTACTTGACGTAAGTTGTGGATTCAGCCTCACTTGACATAAGTCACAGGTTTCTCCATTACTTGATTTGATGTACACTGTAAGTCCAAAGATATGCAGACCCCTGACCATCATACCTATATGAGCTTGTTGGGCGTCTTATTCCAAAGCCATGGCCGAAATTTTGGAGTTGTCCCCACCTGGGCAGGTATAACAGCCTTCACCCTTCTGGTAAGGCTTTCCACAAGATTTTAGAGTGTATCTCTGGGAATTTGTGTTCATTCAGCCAAAACAGCTTTTGTGAGGTCATATTAGATGAGAGGACTTGGCTCACCACCAGCATTCCATTTATTGCTATGGTGTTCAATAGGCATGAGGTCAGGTACTGAAATTGGACAAGAAGACCTGCCTCGCAATTGGCAATCCAGTTCATCCCAAAGGTGTCCAATAGGTGTGATTTCAGGTACTGATGTTGTAGGAGAAAACCTGGTTTTCCAATTTATCCCAAAGGTGTTCAGTAGGGTTGAGGTCAGGGCACTGTGCAGGACACTTGAGTTCCTCCACATCAAACTGGTCAAAGGTGTTCAGTAGGGTTGAGGTCAGGGCACTGTGCAGGCCACTTGAGTTCCTCTACACCAAACTGGTCAAAGGTGTTCAGTAGGGTTGAGTTCAGGGCATTGTGCAGGTCACTCTAGTTCCTCCACACCAAACTAGTCGAAGGTGTTCAGTAGGGTTGAGGTTGGGGATCTATACAGACCAGTCGAGTTCCTCCACACCAAACTGGTCAAAGGTGTTCAGTAGGTTTGAGGTCAGGGCTCTATGCAGACCAGTCGAGTTCTTCCACACCACACTGGTCAAAGGTGTTCAGTAGGTTTGAGGTCAGTGCTCTATGCAGACCAGTCGAGTTCTTCCACACCAAACAGGTTTAAAAAGGTTTGATAGAGTTGAGTTCAGGGTACTGTGCAGGGCACATGAGTTCCTCCACACCAAACAGATCAAAGATGTTCAGTAGGGTTGAGGTCAGGGCTCTTTGCAGACCAGTTGCGTTCCCCCCCCAACCAAACAGGTTTAAAAAGGTTTGATAGAGTTGAGTTCAGGGTACTGTGCAGGCCACATGAGTTCCTCCACACCAAACAGGTCAAAGATTTTCAGTAGGGTTGAGGTCAGGGCTCTTTGCACACCAGTTGAGTTCCTCCCCACCAAACAGGTTTAAAAAGGTTTGATAGAGTTGAGTTTAGAGTTGAGTTCAGTTCCTCCACACCAAACAGGTCAAAGATGTTCAGTAGGGTTGAGGTCAGGGCTCTATGCAGACCAGTTGGGTTCCTCCACACCAAACAGGTCAAAGATGTTCAGTAGGGTTGAGGTCAGGGCTCTTTGCAGACCAGTTGGGTTCCTCCCCACCAAACAGGTTTAAAAAGGTTTGATAGAGTTGAGTTCAGGGTATTGTGAAGGCCACTTGAGTTCCTCCACACCAAACAGGTCAAAGATGTTCAGTAGGGTTGAGGTCAGGGCTCTTTGCAGACCAGTTTAGTTCCTCCCCACCAAACAGGTTTAAAAAGGTTTGATAGAGTTGAGTTCAGGGTACTGTGAAGGCCACTTGAGTTCCTCCACACCAAACAGGTCAAAGATGTTCAGTAGGGTTGAGGTCAGGGCTCTTTGCAGACCAGTCGAGTTCCTCCCCACCAAACAGGTTTAAAAAGGTTTGATAGAGTTGAGTTCAGGGTACTGTGCAGGCCACATGAGTTCCTCCACACCAAACAG
The DNA here is from genome assembly GCA_028564925.1 of Lithobates sylvaticus. NCBI lineage: Eukaryota > Metazoa > Chordata > Amphibia > Anura > Ranidae > Lithobates > Lithobates sylvaticus. The sequence continues at coordinate 28,917,144 of CM053038.1, forward strand.
GTCAAAGATGTTCAGTAGGGTTGAGGTCAGGGCTCTTTGCAGACCAGTCGAGTTCCTCCCCACCAAACAGGTTTAAAAAGGTTTGATAGAGTTGAGTTCAGGGTACTGTGCAGGCCACATGAGTTCCTCCACACCAAACAGGTCAAAGATGTTCAGTAGGGTTGAGGTCAGGGCTCTTTGCAGACCAGTTGAGTTCCTCCCCACCAAACAGGTTTAAAAAGGTTTGATAGAGTTGATATTTGAGTTTGATAGAGTTGAGTTCAGGGTACTGTGCAGGCCACATGAGTTCCTCCACACCAAACTGGTCAAAGACACTCAGTAAGGTCGAGGTCAGGGCACTGTGAAGTCCATTCAAGTTCCTCCTCACCAAACTGGTCAAACCATGTCTTTATGGAGCTGGCTTTGTACACAGGGGCACAGTCATGCTGGTACCACAAGGTTAGAAGAGGGCAATTGTAAAAAATGTCTTTCTATGATGTGCCCTCAACAGGACCCTTCACAGTAAAACACCTGAGCTTAATCATTTGGAGGGGGTCATCCTACTTTTGGCTCTATAGCTACAGTGGTGTGAAAAAGTGTTTGCCCCCTTCCTGTGAAAAAGTGTTTGCCCCCTTCAAAACCATATTGCCCTGATGTGAACAGTGATTGCCCCCTTGTTCAAACATACTATACTGTGTTGTCAACTGAGTTCAATTTTCTCTAGCCACAAACCAGGCGGATTATTGCCCACCTGTTCCAATCACCGGCATCACTTAAATAGGAGCTGCTTGACACAGTAAGGTCACCAGAAGATCCTTAAAGCTACACAATCATGCGAGACCAAAGAAATTCAGGCACAATTGAGAAAGAAAGTATTGAGATCTATCAGTCTGGAAAGGGCTTATAAAGCCTTTCCAAAGACTTTTTGTTTTTTTTTTTGGTTATTTTTTTTTTATTTTTTTTTTTTTTTTTTTTATTTTTTTTTTTTTTTTTTTTGTTTTTAGTGTTTTTTTTTTTTTTTTTTTTTTTTTTTTTTTTTTTTTTTTTTTTTTTTTTTTTTTTTTTTTTTTTTTTTTTTTTTTTTTTTTTTTTTTGTTTTTTTTTTTTGTTTTTATTTTTTTTTTTTTTTTTTTTTTTTTTTTTTTTTTTTTTTTTTTTTTTTTTTTTTTTTTTTTTTTTTTTTTTTTTATTTTGTTTTTTTTTTTTTTTTTTTTTTTTTTTTTTTTTTTTTTTGTTTTTTTTTTTTTTTTTTTTTTTTTTTTTTGGTTTTTTTTTTTTTTTTGTTTTTTTTTTTTTTTTTTTTTTTTGTTTTTGTTTTTTTTTTTTTTTTTTTTTTTGCCCCCCCTTCCTCATTTCCTGTTCCTTTGCATGTTTGTCACACTTAAATGTTTCGGAACATCAAACCAATTTAAACAATAGTCAAGGACAACACAAGTAAACACAAAATGCAATTTGTAAATGAAGGTGTTTATTATTAAAGGTGAAAAAAAATCCAAACCATCATGGCCCTGTGTGAAAAAGTGATTGCCCCCCTTGTTAAAACATACTATAACTGTGGTTGTCCACACCTGAGTTCAATTTCTCTAGCCACACCCAGGCCTGATTATTGCCACACCTGTTCACAATCACGGCATCACTTAAATAGGAGCTGCTTGACACAGTAAGGTCCACCAGAAGATCCTTAAAAGCTACACATCATGCCGAGACCCAAAGAAATTCAGGAACAATTGAGAAAGAAAGTAATTGAGATCTATCAGTCTGGAAAGGGTTATAAAAGCCATTTCCAAAGCTTTGGGAATCCAGCGAACCACAGTGAGAGCCATTATCCACAAATGGCGAAGACATGGAACAGTGGTGAACCTTCCCAGGAGTGGCCGGCCGCCCAAAATTACCCCAAGAGCGCAGCGACGACTCATCCAAGAGGTCACAAAAGACCCCACAACAACGTCCAAGGAACTGCAGGCCTCACTTGCCTCAGTTAAGGTCAGCGTTCATGCCTCCACCATCAGGAAAAGACTGGGCAAAAATGGCCTGCATGGCAGAGTTCCAAGGAGAAAACCACTGCTGAGCAAAAAGAACATCAAAGCTCGTCTCAATTTCTCCACAACACATCTTGATGATCCCCAAGACTTTTGGGACAACATTCTGTGGACCGATGAGACAAAAGTGGAACTCTTTGGAAGGTGTGTGTCCAAGTATATCTGGCGTAGAAGGAACACTGCATTTCAGAAAAAGAACATTATACCAACAGTAAAATATGGTGGTGGTAGTGTGATGGTCTGGGGCTGTTTTGCTGCTTCAGGACCTGGAAGACTTGCCGTGATAAAAGGAACTATGAATTCTGCTGTCTACCAAGAGATCCTGAAGGAGAATGTCCGACCATCTGTTCGTGTACTCAAGCTGAAACGAACTTGGGTTCTGCAGCAGGACAATGAACCTAAACACACCAGCAAGTCCACCACCGAATGGCTGAAGAAAAACAAAATGAAGACTTTGGAGTGGCCTAGCCAAAGTCCTGACCTGAATCCTATTGAGATGTTGTGGTATGACCTTAAAAAGGCCGTTCATGCTCGAAAACCCTCTAATGTAACTGAATTAGGACAATTCTGCAAAGATGAGTGGGCCAAAATTCCTCCAGGACGCTGTAAAAGCCTCATTGCACGTTATCGCAAACGCTTGGTTGCAGTTGTTGCTGCTAAGGGTGGCCCAACCAGTTATTAGGTTTAGGGGGCAATCAATTTTTCACACAGGGCCATGATGGTTTGGATTTTTTTTCACCTTTAATAATAAACACCTTCATTTACAAATTGCATTTTGTGTTTACTTGTGTTGTCCTTGACTATTGTTTAAATTGGTTTGATGTTCCGAAACACTTAAGTGTGACAAACATGCAAAGGAACAGGAAATGAGGAAGGGGGCAAACACTTTTTTCACACCACTGTATGTGTAATGGTCAGCTAACCACAATATTTTGGCCATATAGTATACATCAATGACTTCCTCCTAGTTAACAGAAGCCTTTGGATTTCCCTTACTAATATGAACATCAGCTTCCTCGTACTTGATGTAAGTTGTTAGGTTTCCCCGTGCTTCACGACAACCCTTGGTTTGCTTTTACTCAATGTACAGTAAGTCATTGCTTCCCCTTTTAATGCAAATTGTATGGCTCTGCTTACTCAAAATAAGTCACTGGCTTCTCTTTATGTGATGCAGGTTTTTGGTTCCCGTAACATGATATAAACCTAAAATAAATCATTGTTTTATAAGTCTTTGGTTACTGTAACTTGACATAAATCATCGTTTTACTGGAAGACATTGGTTTCCTCTTACTTGACATGGGTCACTGCTCCAATGATTCTTAAAGATCCTACAAGTGTAGGAAAATACCTGTTGATCTGCCAGAAATGCCCTCAACTCCCAATTCCCTGTTATAGGTTGACAACACCAGAGGCGGCTCTCTAATTAGGCAAATTAGGCAGTCGCCTAAGGCCTCGCACTCCTAGGGGCCTCACGGCTGCCTAATTCGCCTGATGTGTGTGTTACAGTTGAAGGGAATATCATGCAATTTATACAGTTAATTTCTATTGCTTTAATTATTTTTTCCCATTTTGGGCGTGAGTGGGGCCTCATGTCTAAGATTTGCCTAAGGCCTCACAAAGCCTAGAGCCGCCTCTGGACAACACATGCCTTTTCTAAACTGAAATGGGAAAAAATGGTGTCAGCCCTGCCCAGGTGCCTTTTGTTAAACAACTGAATACCCTTCTCCTCTCCTAATCTCCACAGTGTGAGGGATAGTAGTTCGGCAGTAAATGGTAAGAACTGGGAGGTGGGAAGTGTGCACAGGACACAGGACGATTCTGAATTTCTGACACTCTAACCAAGATAGAGCCCAAATATTGTCAACTCTCAGTCCTCCCCTCCCCCTAAAAAAAAGCCTGTTCACACTAAACTGTATTAGACTAATCCCCCGTACACACGGTCGGAAATTCCGACCACAAAATCCGTCTGATTTTTTCCGACGGATTTTGTTGCATACACGCGGTCGGACAAAGTTGTCGGAAAATCTGATCGTTCGGAACGTAGTAACGTTGGTTGGGTACGACGGCACTACATAGAGGCTAGCAGCCAATAGCTTTGGTCTCGTAATTTGATCTGAGCATGCGTGGCACTTTGTCCGTCGGAATTCTCTACACACGATTGGAAAAAGTCTGATCGGATTTTGTTGTCGGAAAATTTTAGATCCTGCTCTCAAATTTTTTCCGTCGGTAATTCCGGAACGGAAAAAGTCCGCTAGTGCCCACACACGATCGGTTTTTCCGACAACATAATCCGATCGGACTTTTTCCATCGGAATATCCGCCCGTGTGTACGGGGCATAAGAAGCTGAGTTGATGATTTGGGACCCAAATTGGTTGGGCACACTTTTGGTGTACAAATACAGAAAATACCAATGTGTACAAAACCAAATGAAGAAGATAAAAGATACAGAGAAGAGAGGTGGATGAAAGATGTTGCAAAAAGTGAGTCAAAGGAGAAATAGTAAAAAATGAAATAGTAAAAAAAAAAGGCAGAGAAGTAACAGGAGAGAAAGAAAAGGTAAGACAGAGAAGAGAGAGAGATATAAAAAGAGACAGAGGAGAGTCGGAGAGGAGAGAGAGATGAGGAACAGAAGTGAGAGAAAGAGGAGAGAGATAGAACAGATAGAGAGAATAGACAAAAAAAAAGTAAAGAGAGGTGACAGAGAGGAGAGAAATTGACAAGAGACAGAGGGGACAAAGGGGCGAGACAGAGAGAGGAGGGACAAAACAGATAATACAGGTAATAGAGGAGAGAGAGGGGAGACAGAGGAGAAAGAGAGAAATGACAGAGAAGAGAGATGAATCAGAGGAGGGACAGAGGAGAGAGAGAGATATAGGAGAGAGGGAAGAAAGAGGGAATAGAGGAGAGGCAGAGGAGAGAGATGGGGAGACAGTGGAGAGAGAGAGATGAAGAGACAGAGGAAGGAAAGAACAGAGAGAGAGAGGAGAGACAGAGGAGAGAAAAAAAGGAGAGACTGAGGAGAGATAGAGAGAAGAGACAGAGGAGAGAGAGAGAGAGAGAGAGACAGGAGAGAGACAGAGGAGAGAGGGAAGACAGAGGGGATAGAGGAGATACAGAGGAGAGATAAGGAAGACAGAGGGGAGAGGGGAGGCACAGGAGAGAAAAGAAAGACAGAGAAGAGAGGGGAAGCAGAGGAGAGAGATGGAGAGACAGAGGAGAAAGAGATGACGAGACAGAAAAGAGGGAAAGAGAGGTGAAGAGACAGAGGAGAGAAAAAACAGAGAGAGAGAGAGAGAGAGAGAGAGATGAGGGACAGAGCAGAGGAAAAAAAAAAGGAGAGACAGAGGAGAGAGAGAGTAGAGAGACAGAGGAGAGAGAGGGGAAGGAGTATAGACAGAAGAGAGAGAGGATAGATAGAGGATAAAGAGATAAAGGAGAGACAGAGGAGCGAAAGAAAGAGAATAGACATAGGAGAGAGAGAGAGGAGAGACAGAGGAGAGAGAGAGAGGAGAGATAGTAGAGACAGAGAAGAGACAGAGAGAAAGAGGAGAGAGAGATGAGAAACAGTGGAGAGAAAGAGAGGAGAGACAGAGAAGAGAGAGGAGAGGCATAGGAGAGAGAGAGGAGAGACAGAGGAGAGATAGGAGAGACAGAGAGAGAGAGAGAAAGAGGAGAGAGAGACAGAGAGGAGAGACAGTGGAGAGAAAGAGAGTAGAGACAGAGAAGAGAGAGGCATAGGAGAGAGAGAGGTGGGGGAGACAGAGGAGAAAAAAAGGAGAGACAGAAGAGAGAGGGAGAGAGAAGATCCAGAGAAGAGATTGGTGAGAGAGATGGAGAGACAGAAGAGGGAGATAGGGGGGAGAGACAGATGAGAGAGAGAAGAAAGAGAGGAGAGACAGAGGGTGGAGAGACAGAGGAGAGAGAGCAGAAAGAGAGGAGAGACAGTGGGGGGAGAGACAGAGGAGAGAGAGTAGAAAGAGAGGAGAGACAGAGGGTGGAGAGACAGAGGAGAGAGAGCAGAAAGAGAGGAGAGACAGTGGGGGGAGAGACAGAGGAGAGAGAGTAGAAAGAGAGGAGAGACAGAGGGTGGAGAGACAGAGGAGAGAGAGAGCAGAAAGAGTGGAGAGATAGAAGAGAGAGGAGAGAGAGAAGAGACAGAGGAGAGAGAGGAGAGAGAGGAGAGACAGAGGAGAGGGAGATGGAGAAACAGAGGAGACATAAAGGAGAGACAGAATAGAGAGAGAAGAGCCAAAGGGGAGATTGGTGAGAGAGATGGAGAGAGAGAGGGGAGAGAACAGAGAGACAGAGGAGAGAGATATCAACAGAGAAAAAAGAGAGTCAGAGGAGACAGAAGAAAAGAGAATTGAGATGGAGACATGGAGGGGGAAGAAAAAGGAAAAAAAAGAGACAGAGAAGAGAAAGGAGTGAAAGAAGAGTGACAGATACGATACAGGTAAACAAGCTAGAACAGAGACAGATTAAAGAGAGAGAAGAGACAGAATGAGGAGGGAGATGAATCAGAAGAAGGAGGCAGAGATATGTGACATTCTCTGGGTTGGCAGGAGACAGCAGTACCAGGCTGGCACTGAGCGCACAGATCCTGGATGGGGGGGGGGGGGTTGTTCTGGCAGAGTAAACATTAGTTTAGTGGCAGTGGGTGGGGGGGCTCTCCCTCCTGCGGGGAGCACAGACTCTTCATCCTCAGGTATAAGACAACAAATTACACATTTTCAGCCAAACACCCGGGCCGTGGCAGCTCTAATATCTCTTTTTGATAATTAGGATTCCTCCCGCCACTCATTATCAGCAGAATTATTTTAATAAGGACACACTTCGCCTGGCAGAGACTGTAAATCTGCCCGTGTTTACTGAATTAAGTCCCATCTGACCCCAATTACACCTCCCAAATGCAGGCTAAATCTGTAAAGATTGTGCGGGGGACATGAGTGACTGAAATCTCTTTCCAGAGGATGCAGACATGTTTTCCAAAAACAGCTCCAACCAGCTCCAAATTATTATTATTATTATTAATTTATAAGATTTATTTAGCGCCAACAGTTTGTGCAGCGCATTCCAATATAAGCACTAAAACACACACAAAAAGAAGAAAGTAAGAACAAATTTTCTTCTTTACTTATCTCAGATTTTCTAATGCCGTGTACACGCGATCGGAAATTTGGCCAGCAAAAGAGAGATGAAAGCTTTTCGTCGGAAAATGCGACCATATGTAGGCTCCATCGGAATTTTGCTGGCCGAATTTCAGCCAGCAAAAGATTGATATGTTCTCAATTTTTCCGACGGGAAAAGTTTTTCGATTGGAAATTCCGTTAGTCTGTAGCAATTCCAAGGCGCAAAATTCCTACGCATGCTCGGAAACAATTCGACGCGTGCTCAGAAGCATTTAACTTCATTTTCTCGGCTCCTCGTAGTGTTGTACGTCACTGCGTTCTTGACGGTTCGAAAGTTCGGCAAACTTTTGTGTGACCATGTGTATGCAAGCCAAGTTTGAGCGGAATTCTGTCGGAAAAAACATCATAGCTTTTTCCGACGAGAATTCCAATCGTGTGTACGCGCATAAAGCCCCATACACACGGTCGGAAAATCCGACCACCAAATCCATCGGATTTGGTCCGACGTATTTAGTCCGACACTGGTGTTGCATACACACGGTCGTACAAAGTTGTCGGAAAATCCGATCATTCTGAACGTGGTGACGTTTATTGCCTACGACGGGACTACGTAGAGGCTAGTAGCCAATAGCTTTGGTCTTGTAATTTGATCTGAGCATGCGTGGCACTTTGTCCGTCGGAATTCGCTATACACGATCGGAATTGGTGTGATCGGACTTTGTTGTCGGAAAATTTTTAGAGCAGGAGATACAACTTTGTCCGTCGGACAATCTGATGGAAAATGTCCGATGGTGCCTACACACGGTCGGAATTTCCGACAACATTGTCCGATAGGACAGAATCCATCGGAAAATCCGACCGTGTGTATGGGGCTTAAGGGTCACCAAAAATTGTCACTGGGCACACTGGCTTTAGTTCAGCAGCACTCCACGAGACCGGGACTCCTCTTAGGAACGGTGAAAGTACCCAGAGTTGAGAATTGACATTCATACAATCCAGAGCCGAACAAACGTCCAAGGTTTTTTAATGACGATGATCTGCTATGAATCAATTTTACCATTAAAAACCTTAGACTCTTGGACGTTTGTTTGATGACCTCATTGGATTGTATGTTAGTGGACATTAAGGGCACTCAATTAGAGACCAACCCTTTATGGACAAGGCCATCTTGAGCCATTTACAGGTTATCAATTCAGAAGAGGAACTTTGTGCCTTGCACATCACCTTATTCTCAGAACTGATGGAGGAAACCAAGTAGCTTCAAGGCCAGCCCAGAATGTGCATCAATGGGTTGAGTCCCCCATCAACTTCTTATAGGCCTTTTAGAGATTTCCTAACAGCAGTTTGTGTCACTGCCCCTCCCACAATTTAATAATAAAGGTGTGATTCCCTTACCTGTTGTTTTCCCGGGACAGGAAGATAAGTGAAAGCTCCTCAAAGGGTAAAACAATAGTTTTGGTGTAGAGTTGGCCTTCAACAAGCCTCCAGTCTCTACCTTGCATGGTGCTATGTACACTAAAGTAAACTACTGACCAATTGCAAAGAAGCAGTATGCGGTATGCTCTTTACAAATATGGCTGCTATGTCTGTAGCTACTACAACTATAAAGGTGGACCTCTTTCTGTGTAGGTACTTGAGGACCCAGTAGAGTTTATCGATGGAAGCCATGAACTTGCTGCCTTTGAGAACCTTGACGACGAGCAAAAACTCATTGGATACTTCAAAAATGAAGATTCTGAACGTAAGTGCCATGTTCTAAAGTGTGCCTAGACAAAGTGTATTAATTACCACCTTATATAAGATTCATAGTGTGCTATTTCAGGTGTGGCATTAAAAAACAAAATTCAAAATGTTGTATAGTTGTATAGTGTCATACAGGAAAATATAAATTTTTTGTGAGAGCAAAGCAAAGAAGCATTAAAAACGTTGCTTCATTATTTGTGCTGCTGTTAAAAAACATGAAAAATTTTTTTTTTCTTCGCTTTTCAGAGATTGTACTGCCTGCAGATACCTTCTGAGTTCACTTTCTGTTTGATGTTCCTTCTCTATAGACCACTTATAGGTTTGATTGCAAACAGTAACTCATTTCACCGTACAGTACAGTGTTTTATCTGACGAAAAAGCAGCACCAAACATTTTGGTGTGAATAGTTTGTACTTTGTACTTTGTCATTGATATGGACTTGGCTCTGAGAGTTATGGCACATCAAAAGCTTAGGAAGGGCAAATATTCCATCCACTAACTTTACCCCCTCACACCTCAATCCCTAAACGTAAACCTCAACCACTAAACCTAACCCTAGACCTCAACTTTCAGCCCTAAACATCTAGCCCTATTCCTCAAACCTCAACATCTACAGCTAAATCTAACCCTATACCTCAACCCTAGACATTGACCGCTAACCATATACCTCGACTATAAACATCAACAGCTAACGCTATATCTCAAGCCCCAATCTTAAATTTTAAAGCTAAACCTGGTTCTATACCTCAACCCTAAACATCAATCACTGGCCTTGACCACAAACCCTAAACATCTAGAGATAACCCTATACCTCAACGCTAAATATTAACCACTATATCCCAACCCTAATGATCAACAACTAAACCTATACCTCAACCCTAACCATCAACCACTAACCCTATACCTCAACCCTAGACATCAACCACTAAACTTAACCTCCAACCTTAAATATCTACAGATAACCCTATACCTCAACACTAAAGATCAACCACTAACTCTATACTTCAAACCCTAAATATCAAGAACTAACCCTATACCTCAACCCTAGACATCAACAGCTAACGTTAAACCTGCCCCTTTACCTCAACCCTAAACCTCAACCACTAACCCTATACCTCAACCCTAAACATCAATCACTAACCTTAACCCCCAACCTTAAATATCTACAGATAACACTATATCTCAACACTAAAGATCAACCACTAACCCTATACCTCAACCCTAAACATCAACCACTAACCTTAACCCCCAACCTTAAATATCTACAGATAACACTATATCTCAACACTAAAGATCAACCACTAACCCTATACTTCAAACCCTAAATATCAAGAACTAACCCTATACCTCAACCCTGAACATCAACAGCTAACACTAAACCTGGCCCTTTACCTCAACCCTAAACCTCAACCACTAACCCTAAAACTTAACCCCCAACCCTAAACATCTACAAATAACCCTATACCTCAAGCCCAACCCTAAACATCTACAACTAAACCTGACCTTTTACCTCAACCCCTTAATATCAACTACTAACCTTTTACCTCAACCCTAAACATCATCTACTAACTCTATACCTCAAACCCTAGTCCTAAACATCTACAGCTAACCATATGCTTTAACAACAACCTCTAAACATCTACAGCTAAACCTAACGCTATACTTCAACTCTAAACATCAATCACTAACCCTATACGTCAACCCCCAACCCTAAACATCTGCAATTAACCCTATACCTCAACCCCTGACCTTAAGCATCTACAGCTAAACCTAACACTATACCTCAATCCTAAACCTCAACCCCTAAGCCTAAACCCCCTAATTTAGACCTTACCCTAAGGCCTAATATCAACCCAAACCTTAACCACAAACCTTACGCTCAATATTTAACTTCAAATCATAACTCAAAATCTTGACTTATCATAACTCTAAAACTCAACTCAACTTCATAATACTAAACCTCATCCCGGGGTCGTTTTTTGTCACCCTGCCCTCATTTCCTAACCCTCACCCTAACCATATGCATTACTCTCAAGGTCAAATCCTAAACCTCACCCCTAAGTAGTTTTTCCTTATACTAAATCCTTATACCAAACCCTAATCCAACCCCTAACCATCAACTTCATCTGTACCCCTAACATTAAACGTAAATCCTAAATACTCACCCTAATGCCTATCCTTAAACCTAACCATGAACCCCAAAACCCAACTGTAACCTGACTCCGTGTCATAAACCTTACCTCTCAAGCTAACCTCTAATTCTAAACCTCAAATTCTAAACTTAACCCCAACACCTTCCATCTTAATTAGAAATGATTAATCCTAACCCTAATGCAGCGTACACACGACCGGACTTTCCGGCAGAAAAGGTCCAACGGAATCATTTCATCGGATATTCCGATCGTGTGTGGGCTTCATCTGACTTTTTTTTTCAAAAATTCTGATGGACCTAGAAATAGAACATGTTTTAAATCTTTCCGAAGGAATCAATTCCTATCGGGAAAACAGTTTGTCTGTATGCTGTTTCCGACGGACCAAAAACGACGCAAGGGCAGCTATTGGCTACTGGCTATTGAACTTCCTTTTTCTAGTCCCGTCGTATGTGTTGTACGTCACCGGGTTCTAAACGAACGGACTTTGGTGTGATCGCGTGTAGGCAAGTCCGTTTCAGCAGAAAAAACGGTCGTGTGTATGCGGCATAAAACTCAACGCCCAAATCCTAATCTCCTAAATCTAGACAATGCTTAAAACCCAACTAAACCCAATCTTAAAATGTAATTCCTAGCATAAATACTTGACTTAAACCATCAAGCATTATGTTTTATAATCTTAAATCTCAGCACTAAGTATTTATTCTTTCCTCGGTTCCTAAACCTCACCCTAACAACTAAACATACGCATATCCCCTAAACTTAACCTTTAACTCAACCTAAACTCAACCTCACTAATAACTCTAAACTCCCTAATCCTCACCCTAATGGCAAATTCTACACCTAACTATAGACTTCAGCTCTGAATCATTACTATAAGCCTCATCTCTGAACTATTCAAGTTGATCCCTAACTCTAAACCTCAACCCCTAAACTTTTTTTTTTAACCAACAAAAGGTATTTATTTTGCACAATTGGTATGCATACATTGTCATCATTGCCATACAGGTCTCAACCCCTAAACTTAACCCAACATTTCAACCTCCAACCCTAAACATGCGCTGTTATTCACAGCCCTAAACTTCAAACCCAAATACTAAACCCCTAACTCCAGTCAATACCTGAAACCTCAACAATTAAACCCAATCCTCAACTTGAAATCCTAACCCAAAAAACCTTCCTTTAATTTGAGATATCTCTAATCCTCAACCATTCTTTTTTTATAATACTAAATCTCAACCCTAAGTATTTTAACCATACCCTTACCTCAGTTCCCAAACCTCACCTAACCACTAACTGTACGCCTATCCCTTAAACTCAATGCCTAACTCTAAACTTCACCCATAACACCAAACTTCAATCCCTAATCCCTACCCTAACTCTACACCTAACCATATACTTCAGCCCCAAACCCTAACTTGACCCAGAACCATAAGCCTCAACTCGAAACTTTCAACTGGGCCCCTCACTCTACCCCAAACCTTACCCAATACTTCGACCTCCAACACTAAGCAACAACTATTAATCTTAACCTTAAAAACCTGAACCCCGAATCCTGAACCCCTAATGCCCCGTACACACGATCGGACTTTCCGACAACAAAACCGTGGATTTTTATTCGAAGGTTGTTGGCTCCAACTTGTCTTGCATACACACGGTCCCACAAATGTTGGCCAACAATTACGAACGTAGTGACGTACACATGGCATATGGTGAGCCAATAAAAAGGAAGTTTAATAGTCATGTGATATCTCCATTACGAACGCTAGTTTTACAAGACCGAGCACTTCCGGCTCGTAATTGATTCCGAGCATGTGTGAACTTTTGTGCGACGGACGTGTACACACGATCGGAAAGTCCGACAACAAAGTTTTGTTGGCGGAAAATTTGAGAACATGCTAGCCAAGATTTGTTGGCGGAAAGTCCGACAGTCCGAAAGTCCGACAACAAATGTTCGATGGAGCATATACACGGTCGGACTTTCAGCCAACAAGCTCACATCCATCCATTTCCCCTCAGAAAATTGGATCGTGTGTACGCAGCATAACTCTAGAAAATGCCTAACCTGAGCTCATCCTCCAATCACAGTAGAGAGATTCCCCATACCTACTGACAAGGTTATCCTAAAACAAGTCTTTCCGTTCACAAAATATAGTGAATTAACTTCAGGTGCTTGTGTGCAACTTCCTCAGGAGTGTCCCAGAACTAGACATGTGCAATTCGTTTAGTTAGGAATTCGTTTTCCGTTCAAATTCGTTATATATTCGTTCATTCGTAATCGTACGAATGAACGAATGGTTTACTAAAAATTCTAACGAAAAATTTACTATCGAAAAAAACGAATATGAAAAACAACGAAAATACGAAATAATTAAATTAGAAACAACGAAACTACGAAAGAATGAAAGTCCGAAAAAACGAAAACAGAAACAACGAAAATATCGAACAAAGATTCAAAAACAACGAAAATCAAAATGAACGAAAAATCGAAATTACGAATATTCGGAAAAAAGGAAATCAAAACAACGAAAATACGAAATAGCGAAAATACTGCTGATCGAGAATTCGAAAGAACGAATGTTAGTTCTGATTCTGAAATTTTCCATCCAGAGTCCAGATAGGGTGTGGTTGGGTCGGAGGCTCTGTGTGTTTTGGTGGATTTTTGAGTTAAGTTCTGACTTGTGAGAGAGAAATTCTTTGTTTCTTAAACATATAAATAGCATACACATTACGTAAAATTATGAATTATGCTCCGATTACGAATCTACGAAAACAATGTTAGGAAAGTGCGAATAAATCAATCTCACGAAAGTACGAATGTAACTAAATCTACGAAAATACGAATTTCGAATCAACGAAAATTAGATTAACGGAAATACGAATCATTTCAAATCAACGAAAATATAGCTCTTCTGAAAATACGAATGCGTCCGAATACGAAATATAACGAAAATATGAATTTCGAATCAATGAAAATTAGACTAAAACGGAAATTAAACGGAAATACGAATCAACGAAAAAATAACTCTTACGAAAATACGAACGAGTCCGAATACGAACACCGACGACTTACGAAATTACGAATCAACGGAGACGAACAGAAACGAAACGAAACTAAACAAATTTTTCTATTGTGCACATGTCTACCCAGAACTTCCTTAACCTGATATGCAAGTTATGACTTTGCTTTCTAAAGTCAAGAGCTGGCCTGCTACCTCCCATCTTCCACGTCTAGCTACCAGTCCTTGCACGTGTGGAACAGGCTCAATAACCAAATGCATGCCATCAGGGCTGGTCCAAGGATTTTTGACACCCTAGGCGAAACCTCATTTTGCCGCCCCTCCTGGCTCCACCCCTTTTTCCCTGCCCATGTAAACCTCACCTTTTTAATGAAGCACAGCCTCACCAGCGCCCATCAATGCAGCCTCACCAGCGCCTATCAAATGGAGCCTCACCAGTGCCCATCAATGCAGCTTGACCAGCACCCATTAATGCAGCCTCACCAGCGCCCATCAAATGCAGCCTCACCAGCACCCATTAAATGTAGCCTCACCAGCGCCTATCAAATGCAGTCTCACCAGCGCCCATCAATGCAGCCTCACCAGTGCTCATTAATGCAGCTTCACCAGCTCCTATCAAATGCAGCCTCACCAGTGCCCATCAAATGCAGCCTCACCAGCGCCTATCAATGCAGCCTCACCAGCGCCCATCAAATGCAGCCTCACCAGCGCCTATCAATGCAGCCTCACCAGCTCCTATCAAATGCAGCCTCACCAGCGCCCATCAAATGCAGCCTCACCAGCGCCTATCAATGCAGCCTCACCAGCGCCCATCAAATGCAGCTTTACCAGCTCCCATCAATGAATGTTTGCTTGCTTCCATTCATTCGGGAGTTGGGACACAGACACAGTCCTCCGCCGCTGCTGTGCCTCTGAGACTATATGCAAATGGAGCGGTTGCTGCCTGCTGATGCTGAGACTTTGCCTTCTGCAGAGAGAACAGAGTAGTAACACCAGTGGCCGGCGCCCTAGGTAGCAGGGCGCCCTAGGCGGCTGCCTAGTTTGCCTAGTGGTAGCACCGGCCCTGCTTGCCATGCAAGGAAGTAGACAGCAGGACAGACCAAACTTTTGGGAGGCAACTCATTTGCATATCAGACAACTCTGGAGCCCCGGAGCACTTTGAAAGGCTATAGCGTTGATATACTAAAGGCAAATAGGCTGTTCACTTTGCAGGGGAATTTGCATTTTACAAGAGAATTATCCCTTTTGGTGAGTCAACCCCAATGGCTTTAACCCAACTACTCCACTGCAGTTATATTATGTAGCTAAGTTCAATACAAACAGTTCTTCTTTAAAATCTCTATAATCAGTGTCAGAATAAAGGGTTACAAATGGAGCCACGCAAAAAAAAAAAAGCTGACAAAGTTCTTTTTGTCCGGCCTGTCAAATGAATTCTCTATCAGGAGATGAATGTAGATTATATCAGGATTCACAGCAGATCCCCCGTACAATGGAGACTGAGCTGGAGGATAGAGCATGTCGGCCGGGCAAACACAACCATGGGCAATGCTAGTGTTAGGTTTAAGTGGTCACTCCGCCCAAAATTGATATTTCGCAACTTAGTGGGTCCACCCTGGGCTTGTTAAACCACCTTCTCAGTTTTTTTCGCAAGTCTGTTACACGAAGGTGAGAAAAAATGCTTGAAATTGACCAGCAAAGCATTTAGGATTTGATAGTAAGAGTGGAATTTTAGGCGCCAAATTAAAAATTTGAATGCTAAGTTTGGAAATGAAGATTTGATTAATTCTAGGGACTCGCAATTTGCATTATCCTCCATCAAGGCGTGCTGCTCACATATGTTATGCACACATCTTGGGAGTGTATCTATTTATTTACAATTTATTTATATATATATATATATAATGGTCCCTCAATAAGTGTCCATTTATTTATAATGGTCCCTCTATGACAGTGACGGTGAACCTTGGCACCCCAGATGTTTTGGAACTACATGTCCCATGATGCTCAACCACGCTGCAAAGTGCATGAGCATCATGGGAAATGTAGTTCCAAAACATCTGGGGTGCCAAGGTTCACCGTCACTGCTCTATGAGCATCCATTTATTGATAACAGTCCCTTAATGAGCATCCATTTATTAATAAAGGTCCCTCAGTGAGCGTCCATTTATTAATAAAGGTCCCTCAGTGAGCGTCCATTTATTTATAATGGTCCCTCAATGAGTGTCCATTTATTTATAATGGTCCCTCAATGAGCGTCCATTTATTTATAAAAGCCCTTAAGCATTCATTTATTATTAAAGGTCCCTTAAGGAGCGTCCATTTATTTATAAAGATCCCTTGATGATGGGCCATATATTGATAATAGTCCCTCATTGAGCGTCCATTTATTTATAAAGGTCCCTTGATGATGGGCCATTTATTGATAAAGGTCCCTCAATGAGCGTCCATTTATTAATAAAGGTCCCTTGATGAGCATCCATTTATTTATAAAAGCCCTTGAGCATTCATTTATTATTAAAGGTCCCTTAAGGAGCGTCCATTTATTAATAAAGGTCCCTTGATTAGCGTCCATTTTTTTAATAAAGATCCCTTGATGATGGGCCATATATTGATAATAGTCCCTCAATGAGCGTCTATTTATAATGGTCCCTTGACGATGGGCCATTCATTGATAATGGTCCCTCGATGAGCGTCCATTTATTATTAAAGGTCCCTCAGTGAGCGTCCATTTATTTATAAAGGTCTGTTGATGATGGGCCATTTATTGATAATAGTTCCTCAATGAGCGTCCATTTATTTAAAATGGTCCCTTGATGAGTGGCCATTTATTTATGAAAGTCCCTCAATGAGCGTCTATTTATAATGGTCCCTTGACGATGGGCCATTTATTGATAATAGTCCCTCAATGAGCGTCCATTTATTTATTAAGGTCCCTCAATGAGCATCCATTTATTTATAATGGTCCCTCAGTGAGCGTCCATTTATTAATAATGGTCTCTCAACGAGCATCCATTTATTTATAATGGTCCCTTAAGGAGATTCCTTTTTTTTTTATGAAGGTCCCTCAATGAGTGTCCATTTTTTTTTTTTATAATGGTCCCTCTATGGGTGTTCATTTTTTTTAAAGTCTCTTGATGAACATCCACTTATTGATAATGGTCCCTCGATGAGCGTCCATTTATTTATAATGGTCCCTCAATGAGCGTGCATTTATTTATAAAAATCCCTTGATGAGCGTCCATTTATTTATAAAATCCCTTGAGCATTCATTTATTATTAAAGGTCCCTTAAGGAGCGTCCATTTATTAATAAAGGTCCCTCAGTGAACGTACATTTATTTTTTAATTGTCCCTCAATTTGCGTCTATTTATTTATAATGGTCCCTTGATGATGGGCCATTTATTGATAATGGTTCCTCAATGAGCGTCCATTTATTTATAAAAATCCATTGATGAGCGTCCATTTATTAATAATGGTCTCTCAACGAGCATCCATTTATTGATTTCATTTATTTTTGAAGGTCCCTCAATGAGAGTCCAATTTTTTTTTTATAATGGTCCCTCTATGGGTATTCATTTTTTTTTTAAAGTCTCTCGATAAACATCCATTTATTGATAATGGTCCCTCAATGAGCGTCCATTTATTGATAATGGTCCCTATAATGGGCACAATGCGTTGTTGTGCGTTTTCGAAGCGTTGTTGACATGCGTTGTTGGCGCACACCAATGCACAAAGATCCTGATGTGACGGGGCACCCCGAACACACTGCAATGCATACACCTGTAGACATCAGGGAGGGGCTACACTTTTTCGAGAATTTTCCAGTACATTAGGTTGACATAAAAACTGAACAAGCAATGCAATTACATACTACTTAAAACGTCTAAAACGTGCTTTTAAAATGCAGATAGTATAAGTATCTAAATCTATCTTCTGACAAAAGTAGCATGCTCACAGAAGGAGAGAGCAGAGAGATGATTTCACCAGCATTCTGTCCAATCACAGGTCACCAGGCTGTCTGTGCTGTCTGGCAGGAGGGTGTCAATCTCAGGATTGGCACAATGACAAAGCCTTTAGATGCCCGGGCACATCCATGGAGGTGACTGACACAGCAGGGCTTACATGGCAGAGATAGCCCCCTGTATGGTCCAAGGGCGCACCTATAGCCATCATAGACCTCATGCCACTGCTATGGGGCCCCCGAAGGAAAAGGGGGCCCCGAAGGAAAAGGGGGCCCCGATGGAAAAGGGGGCCCTGATGGAAAAGGGGGCCCGGCGCTGTCTTAACTAAATGAAACAGAAGCCCACACACTCTGAGATTGGCATCTGGATGGCCGGGGACTCCATAAGGGTTAATGACATTTTATGTGTCGCCCCTGATAAAGGGGGTATTAAGGGATTTATGGAGTCAGCAAATACCCCCCTTCCATTCTTTTCAGATGGCGCACAAAACATGCTTCCGCAGCACGAGCGGGTGGGTGTCACCGCTCCCCCCCCCCCGCCATCCCCGCTGCAGCCTTTTGTTTACTCTGCCTGTTAATAAAGATTGTCTCTTGGCTGTGCTGGGAATCGATCTGTGAGATCATTTGCTAAAGGGGCGACTCTACCCCAATGGATACTCAGAGACAGGAGGCGTTCTACCTTCCAGTGCAAAACACCTACGTAGGTGCCCCCCGTCCCTGGTGTCCTATGCCATGGAGGGGGTCAATGTGCCCCCCGTCCTGCTGTCCTATGCCATAGAGGGGTCACTCTGCCCCCCATTCCTGCTGTCCTATGCCATGGAGGGGGTCAATGTGCCCTCCTGTCCTATGCCATGGATGGGTCACTGTGCCCCCCGTCCTGCTGTCCTATGCCATGGAGGGGTCACTGTGCCCCCCGTCCTGCTGTCCTATGCCATGGAGGGGTCACTCTGCCCCCTGTCCTGCTGTCCTATGCCATGTAGGGGTCACTGTGCCCCCCATCCCTGCTGTCTTATGCCATGTAGGGGTAACTGCGCCCCCCATCCCTGATGTCCTATGCCATGGAGGGGTCACTGTGCCCCCCGTCCTGCTGCCCTATGCCATGTAGGGGTCACTGTGCCCCCCCCCCATCCTGCTGTCCTATGCCATGGAGGGGTCACTGTGCCCCCGTCCTGCTGTCCTATGCCATAGAGGGGTCACTGTGCCCCCATCCTGCTGCCCTATGCCATGGAGGGGTCACTGTGCCCCCCCGTCCTGCTGTCCTATGCCATGGAGGGGGTCACTGTGCCCCCCGTCCTGCTGTCCTATGCCATGGAGGGGGTCACTGTGCCCCCCGTCCTGCTATCCTATGCCGTGGAGGGGTCACTGTGCCCCCCGTCCTGCTGTCCTATGCCATGGAGGAGGTCAATGTGCCCCCCGTCCTGCTATCCTATGCCGTGGAGGGGTCACTGTGCCCCCCGTCCTGCTGTCCTATGCCATGGAGGGGGTCACTGTGCCCCCGTCCTGCTGTCCTATGCCATAGAGGGGTCACTGTGCCCCCATCCTGCTGCCCTATGCCATGGAGGGGGTCACTGTGCCCCCCGTCCTGCTATCCTATGCCGTGAAGGGGTCACTGTGCCCCCCGTCCTGCTGTCCTATGCCATGGAGGAGGTCAATGTGCCCCCCATCCCTGCTGTCCTATGCCATGGAGGGGGTCAATGTGCCCCCCGTCCCTACTGTCCTTTGCCATAGAGGGGTCACTGTGCCCCCCATCCCTGCTGTCCTATGCCATGGAGGGGTCACTGTGCCCCCCATCCTTCTGTCCTATGCCATAGAGGGGTCACTCTGCCCCCCATCCTCCTGCCCTATGCCATAGGGCAGTCTTGCACCGTTGTAGCGGCTCCTCTCCTGGACTGAAACGGCTTCCTCTGATTTCACCGCACACTGTGAGCTTCTCACCATGTGCATTAGAAGCCGCAGCAAGTCACACAGAGCCCCACCCTCATTTCTTGGCTTCATCTAGTCCTTTCCTCCCCAACCTGACTGTCCCTGGCCCCGCCCCTCTCATTCATTGGATTACAGTTCTTTCAATCATGGACAGTCAGCATCACATGTGGGCGTTTATATATGCAAATGAAGTCTGTCTAGGAACGCCCACTTTTCCAGACTGACATCCACCCGTCATTGACATTCTAATATTTGCATAACCCCTCCCACTGCTTGCACCAGGGCTGAGTACTAAGGCAGGGCTCCTCCCACCAACCATCATCTGCCTGTCTGCAGTGCTGGGGCAAGGCCATCTAGAGCCCAGGGCAAACGGGCCAAAATCAACCCCCCAGAAATAATTGATCATTAATTTGCCCCCTCCCCCCAAAAAAGAATCACTCCCCTTCCTCCTAGCACAAATCCTACACTCCTCAAATTTCACATCCCCTCCCCTCCCCCCACTCCAAATCCCACCTCCCCCAGCTCAACCCCCCCCCCCCCAATTACTCCTCCTAGCACAAAAAAAACCCCAATCATTCCTACTGGCACAAATACTCCCCCCCCCCCAAAAAAACACTCCTCCTACTACAAATCCTATACTCCTCAAATTGCACCCCCCCCCCCTCCAGTAGGAATGTTTTCCTCCTAGCACAAAAAAAAACCCCAATCATTCCTACTGGCACAAATACCCCCCCCCCCCCAAAAAAAAATCACTCCTCCTAGCACAAATCTTATACTTCTCAAACTTCATGTCCTCTTCACTCCAAATCTCTCCCCCCCAGTACAAATCCCCCCACTCCTAGCACAAATCCCCCCCAATTCCCCCACCTACCACAAAAAAACATCTCTACTAACACAAATACCCCCCCCCCCCCCCCCCAAAAAAAACTCTTAGCACATAGCCTATACTCCACAAATTTCACATCCTCTCCCCTCCCTCCCCCCAAAAAAAAAATCGCTCCCCCAAGCACAAATCTTATACTCCTCAAATTTCACGTCCTCTCCACTCCAAATCCCCCCTCCTAGCACAAATCCCCCCCAATTCCCCCACCTATGACAAACAAAAAAAATCATCCCTACGAACGAAAAAACACTTCTCCTAGCACAAATCTTTGACTCCTCAAATTTTTTCACATTTCACATGCTCTCCACTCCAAATCCCCCCCCCCCCAATACCCCCACCTAGCACAGAAAAACAATCACCCTACTAACACAAATACCCCCCCCCCCAAAAAAAAAAACCCTCCTCCTAGCACAAATCCTATACTCCACAAATTTCACATCCTCTCCCTCCCTCCACTCCAAATCCCTGCACCCCTCCTAGCACAAATCCCCCCACAAATTTCCCCACCAAGCACAAGAAAAAAACTCCAATCATCCCTACTAATACAAATACCCCCCCCCCCCCCAAAAAAAAAAAAATCACTCCTCCTAGCACAAATCCTATACTCCTCAAATTGCACCCCCCCCCCCCCACTCCAAATACCCCCCAGTACAAATTCTACCTTCTAGCTCAAGAAACACCAATCATCCCTTCTAGCACATATATACCCCCCCCCCCTCACAAAATAATCACTCCTCCTATCACAAATCCTATACTCCTCAAATTTCACATCCCCCTCCACTCCAAATCCCCTTCCCCCAGCACGAATCCCCCTCCTAGCACAAATCCCGCCCTCCAATTCCCCCTCCTATCACAGAAAACCCCAATCATCCCTACTGGCACAAACCCCCCCCCCCCCCCAAAAAAAACCTCCCTTCCTAGCACCTCCCCCCTCTTCCATATCACATCTTCTAGCACAAACACCCCAAATCCCCATTCCTAGCACACATTCTCCCATCCCCCCTCTCAACACAAATCCCCCTGAATCACCTTTTCTAGCACCCCCCCCCCCCCCCCCCCCCCCCTAGAACAATACTTACCCCCTGCTGCCCCCCCCCCTAAATTCCCCCACCCAACACAAATCCCAACCCCCCAATCTACTTGTGATGCCCCTGCATCTCACATGATACTACAGTGCCCAGGGCAGCCGCTCCTCCTGCCCCTCCTGCCCTCCCTGGTCTCCGCCCGATCTGCCTGCATTGCATAAAGAAGCGCACAAACCCAGTGATGACAAATAAGGAAATGTCATGAAAGCAGAAAATAGTTTATGTAAAAATGTAATTTGCATGTGGATGGGGGTGGGGGGGGGGGGGGGGTGGGGGCAGGGAAAGCAAAATAGAAGCAGATTAGACTTCAGTTTTGCATTCAACAAAAAAGGGCATCACTGATTGTGTGGTCGACCTAAAGAGATTGTAAACGATCGTCTTATAAAACAACCTCTTCAGTTTAAAATAGAAATGAAAGGCAAAAAAAATGTTTGTATAGATATAATATAGATAATAGATATAAATATAGATATACATATAGATAATAGATATAAATATAGATATAATATCGATCGATAATAGATATAATATAGATAATAAATATAGATATAAATATATATAATAGATATAATATAGATAATAGATATAAATATAGATATAATATCGATAATAGATATAAATATAGATATAATATAGATAATAGATATAAATATAGATAATAGATATAAATATAAATATAGATAATAGATATAAATATAGATATAGATATAATATAGATAATAGATATAAATATAGATAATAGATATAAATATAGATATAATATATATAATAGATATAAATATAGATATAATATAAATATAGATATAAATATAGATAATAGATATAAATATAGATATATAATATAGATAATAGATATAAATATAAATATAGATAATAGATATAAATATAGATATAATATAGATAATAGATATAAATATAGATATAGATATAATATATATAATATAGATATAATATAGATAATAGATATAAATATAGATACTAGATATAAATATAGATATAATATAGATAATAGATATAAATATAAATATAGATAATAGATATAAATATAGATAATAGATATAAATATAGATATAATATAGATAATAGATATAAATATAGATATAGATATAATATAGATAATAGATATAGATATAATATAATATAATATAGATATATATATTATAAATATATAGATATATATATAGATAATAGATATAAATATAAATATAGATAATAGATATAAATATAGATATAATATAGATAATATATAAATATAGATATAATATAAATATAGATATAGATATATATATAGATAATAGATATAAATATAGATATAATATAGATAATAGATATACATATAGATATAATATAGATATAATATAAATATAGATATAGATATAATATAGATAATAGATATAATATAGATAATAGATATAAATATAGATATAGTATAGATAATAGATATAAATATAGATATAATATAGATAATAGATATAAATATAGATATAGATATAATATAGATAATAGATATACATATAGATATAGATATAATATAGATAATAGATATAGACAGAAAAATTATAAATACCCTTTTCCCTTTTTTTTTAATAAGTGATCACATTCCCTCTGTTCTAATCTGCATAAGAGCTGAGGGGGGTGACACAGCAGTACACTGAGCTTCCCAGTGAATGGTGTGTCAGGACAAGTCTGATCATTGGAGGAGAGCAGGCTGAGTTCCCAGCATAGCTAGAGAACTGACCACGCTGTGCTCTCATGCTTAGTGTGGTCAGTTAATAATAGGAAAGCCCAACAGATGATGAGCCCAAAGGCATCATCTTTTTTGGAAGGATTTTGAACAGTTGCTGTGCTGAGACAGACCAGAATAGCAGGGGAGATCAGATTACACAGAATGCTGTATGACTTAGTGGAAGGATACAGTGGAAATCTACCTATAGGATGACAGCAGTGAGTGTGTCCCGTCCCCCTCCCCCCGTGACAGCAGTGAGTGGGTCCCCCCCCCCCCCCAACTTTGAAAAGACTTTCACTTCCTGTCGTGTCTCCAGGGCAGGAAGTGACAATAAACAAAAAAAGTGATGGGGTTTTAACCCTTTTATACTCTTATCCAAAAAACTAAATTTAATTTTCAAAGTGTTCTTTACATCCCATGTCTGGTTTCTGTGTGCTGTCCCTTTAAGCCTGTGCTCGGTGTTATGCAGCCCACCCACTGGAAAATATCAGTTTTCTTCCTGCATACATCAAGCTGTGGCATTCGCGGCGCGCTAGATTAATCCTTGCATATTTGCATATGTTTACCGCTCCCCGAACCACACATTTATGACAAGTGCGCATCTAAAGCTGACTAATGAGCAAGCTGCAGCGTGACTGCTGCCTTCTCCATTAAAGAAGAAGGGGGCCAGCGCTACAATGTATCACACTGTACTGATTTACTGGATGTGCCCCCCCCCCCAGCTAGAACACAGGACTGGGGACCCATGAAATAGAAGATGGAGTACCAGGGACCGCAATGCAAAGATTTCCTGGAACCTTTCAAGTGCAAAACATTCAGTCCGCCCGGAATATATATTTCACAGTTGGTGGAGTCTAAAGGTGAACGTCCTTAAAGTGACTAAAAACATCAATTAGATTTCCAGCCAAAAATAGGATTAAAAATTATAATCCATTACAATCTAAAATAATTAAACCAGAGTTTCCGCTTCAGTCCAGTACTACTATTCTGCCACTAGATGTCCTCAGCTTGATGTCCAGCAATATTCATCTTCAATCTAGAGATGTCCCCTGCAATACTTTTATTCTGCCACTAGATGTCCTTAGCCTGATGTCCAGCAATATTCACTTTCAATTCAGAGATGTCCCTTGCAATACTTTTATTCTGCCGCTAGATGTCCTCAGCCTGATGTCCAGCAATATTCACCTTCAATCCAAAGATGTCCCCTGCAATACTTTTTTCTCCCACTAGATGTCCTCTGTCTCATGGCCAGAAATATTCACCTTCAATCCAGAGATGTCCCCTGCAAAACTTTTTTCTCCCACTAGATGTCCTCCATCTGTTAGCCATTAATATTCACCTTCAATCCAGAGATGTCCCCTGCAATATTTTTTTCTCCCACTAGATGTCCTCCAACTGATGGCCAGAAATATTCACCTTCAATCCAGAGATGTCCCCTGCAATATTTTTCTCTCCCACTAGATGTCCTCCGTCTGCTAGCCATTGATACTCACCTTCAATCTAGAGATGTCCCCTGCAATACTTTTTTCTCCCACTAGATGTCTTCAGTCTGATGGCCAGAAATATTCACCTTCAGGCCAAAGATTTTTCCTGCAGTACTTTTATTCTGCTACTAGATGTCCTCAGTCTGATGGACAGCAATATTTACCTTCAACCCAGAGATTTCCACTGTAGTAGATTTATTCTGCCACTAGCTGTCTGCCTGATGGCCAGAAATATTCACCTCCAATACAGAGATGTCCCATGCAATACATTTATTCTGCCACTAGGTGTCCTCAGACTGATGTAAAGCAAGCAATATTCACCTTCAATGCAGAGATTTCCACTGTAGTAGATTTATTCTGCCCCTAGATGTCTGTCTGATGGCCAGCAACATTCACCTTCAATCCAGAGATGTCCCCTGCAGTACTTTTATTCTGCAACTAAATGTCTTCAACAATATTCACCTTCAAGCCAAAGATTTTCCCTGCAGTACTTTTATTCTGCCACTAGATGTCTTCAACAATATTCACCTTCAAGTCAAAGATTTCCCCTGCAGTACTTTTATTCTGCCACTAGATGTCCTCAGTCTGATAGCCAGCAATAGTCACCTTCAGTCCGGGAATGTCCACTGCAGTACCTTTATTCTGCCACTAGATGTCCTCAGTCTGATGGCCAGAAATATTCACCTTCAATCCAGAGATGTCCCCTGCAATACTTTTATTCTGCCACTAGATGTCCTCAGTCTGATGTACAACAAGATCCACCTTCAATCCAGAGATGTCCCCTGCAGCACCGTTATAATGTAGATGTCTTCATTATAATGGCCACCATTATTCAGCCAGCAATGGGCCACCCATAGTGCGAGATATCACACAAATTTGATTCTGAAGAGTGTAGTAGAGGGGGGAGGGGTTACTAACTGCGATCAATGGCTGCTTTCCCATTAACTTTATCTCTTTCTTTTTATTGGTCGCCAGCATCGGATACGGGGGGGGGGGGTCTCTCCGGCCACCACCAGGCACTCTGAGTCATTTTCACATCAGTTAATTTGTTTTAATGACCGACCATGTGTGCCGCTCCGATAAGGTGGCGAGGCGCTGACGCGGGACCCCCTCGCCCCCCCTCCCCCCCCCAGCGTACTTAATAATTCAGGAGTCTCATAGAGATGTTACTAAATTTATAACTTGAATCAACATGGATGACGGGTCTCAGCCTGGACCTTGAATGGGATGATGACGGCGGGGTTTAGTCACCGCAATCAGCGCAGGAGCTGTCCTTGTCACTCGGCTCTCTCCGGGGCTAGAATGTCTGACTCACTCACTTAAAGGGCGACTCCGGCCTGTCGGACCAGAGAAGTGCAGGAAGTTTGTAAAGCCCTGTACTGACTCTTCTAACCATCCCCACCCCCCCTCCTCCTCCTAACCCCCCCCCCCCCGCAGGGGCCATAAAGGAGAACGACAACGCTTTTCAGAGACCGCTCTGTGCCACTGCCCCCACCCCCCACCGCCCCCTGCCTGATTTATGGACGCCCACTTTGAGCTCACCAAAGTGCAACCCCTTCAGTTTACACAGAAGGCACTCCTATTGCAAGCCACATTACAGCTTTCAGCTGGTATGTGGAAAAATCAAAACGGCGGTGGAGGACATCGATTAGCCGGGCCTGCCTCCCCCAGAGCCTGAAACATGAGACAACACAACAATACTGAGGTAGACGGGACCCGGGGAACAGAGTTTTTGTATAGAATTCGGGAGTGTGCTGCATGTGACAGTCAATCAGGGCCGTCTTTAAGGCGGGGTAAAAGGGCAGCTGCTCCGGGCCCAGTCATTGTTGTGGGGGGCCCAAAGCAGCAGCCCCTTGTTCCCCTGAACGCTGCCTGAAAATAGTTGACAAGTGGATTCGGGAAGACCCAAGGAAAGGTTTTCCCCCGGGTCCAACCAATATTAAAGACGACCCCGCTGTCCATACTTTGTAGAACCGCCTTTCTCTCCAATCAGAAGGGGGGCCAGCGCTACAATGTATCACACTGTACTGATTTACTGTATGTGCCCCCCCCCCCCCCCAAGCTAGAACACAGGACTGGGGACCCATGAAATAGAAGATGGAGTACCAGGGACTGCAATGCAAAGATTTCCTGGAACCTTTTAAGTGCAAAACATTCAGTCCGCCCGGAATATATATTTCACAGTTGGTGGAGTCTAAAGGTGAACGTCCTTAAAGTGACTAAAAACATCAATTGGATTTCCAGCCAAAAATAGGATTAAAAATGAATAATCCATTACAATATAAAATAATTAAACCAGAGTTTCCGCTTCAGTCCAGTACTACTATTCTGCCACTAGATGTCCTCAGCCTGATGTCCAGCAATATTCACCTTCAATCTAGAGATGTCCCCTGCAATACTTTTATTCTGCCACTAGATGTCCTCAGCCTGATGTCCAGCAATATTCACCTTCAATTCAGAGATGTCCCCTGCAATACTTTTGTTCTGCCACTAGATGTCCTCAGCCTGATGTCCAGCAATATTCACCATCAATCTAGAGATGTCCCCTGCAATACTTTTATTCTGCCACTAGATGTCCTCAGCCTGATGTCCAGCAATATTCACCTTCAATCCAAAGATTCTCTCCTCTCTTTGCCCGGCCGGTCAGTTTAGGTGGACGGCCATGTCTTGGTAGGTTTGCAGTTGTGCCGTACTCTTTCCATTTTCCGATGATGGATTGAACAGAGCTCCGTGAGATGTTCAAAGCTTGGGAGATTTTATTTATAACCTAACCCTGCTTTATACTTCTCCACAACTTTATCCCTGACCTGTCTGGTGTGTTCCTTGGCCTTCATGATGCTGTTTTGTTCACTAAGGTTCTCTAACAAACCTCTGAGGGCTTCACAGAACAGCTGTATTTATACTGAGATTACATGACACACAGGTGGACTCTATTTACTAATTAGGTGACTTCTGAAGGCAATTGGTTCCCCTAGATTTTAGTTGTAAAGGTGGCTGAGTACAAATGCCCCTCCCCCCCCCCCCCCCATGTTTTATATATTTATTTGTATAATTTATAATTTTCCTTCCACTTCACAATTAGGTGCCACTTTGTGTTGGTCCATCACATAAAATCCCAATAAAAATACATTTATGTTTTTTGGTTGTAACCTGACAAAATGTGGGATATTTCAAGGGGTATGAATACTTTTTCAAGGCACTGTACATGCTGGAACAAGCCACAGAGTGTAAAGTACAGCACAGCATGCGGGGTGCAGCGGTTCAAAGTATATATTGTACAGCACAGCATACAGGTTGAAGCGAACCCCAGTATGTGACTTATAGCACAATATGCCGAGTGTGGCGGTCCTGATATTGTAATGTAGAGTGTGCTCTACAGAATGTAGAGGTCTGGAGTATGTAATGTACAGCACAGCATGCAGAGGGTAACGGTCCAGAGTATGTATTATACAGCACAAAATACAGGTTGGATTAGGCCATAGCGTGTAAAGTAAAGCACAGCATATGGGGTGCAGTAGTTCAAAGTATGTAATGTACAGCAGAGGTGCAAGAGTCCAGAGTTTGTATTATACAGCACAGCATACAGATTGCAACAGGCCAGAGCGTGTAGTGTACTGCACAGCATACAGGTTGAAACGGGCCATAGAGAGTAAAGTACAGCACAGTACATGGGGTGCAGTAGTTCAAAGTATGTAATGTACAGCAGAGGATACAAGGTGCAGGAGTCCAGAGTATGTATTATACAGCACAGCATACAGATTGCAACAGGCAAGAGCATGTAGTGTACTGCATAGCATACAGGTTGAAACAGGCCATAGAGAGTAAAGTACAGCACAGCATACGGGGTGCAGCGGTTCAAAGTATGTAATGTACAGCAGAGGATACAGGGTGCAACAGTCCAGAGTATGTAATATACAGCACAACATACAGGTTGGAACAAGCCGCAGAGTGTAAAGTACAGCACAGCATACGAGGTGTAATAGTTCAAATCATGTAATGAACAGCAGAAGATACAGGGTGCAGGAGTCCAGAGTATGTATTATACAGCACAGCATACAGATTGCAACAGGCCAGAGCATGTAGTGTACTGCACAGCATACAGGTTGGAACAGGCCATAGACAGTAAAGTACAGCACAGTACATGGGGTGCAGTAGTTCAAAGTATGTAATGTACAGCAGAGGATACAGGGTGCAGGAGTCCAGAGTATGTATTATACAGCACAGCATACAGATTGCAACAGGCCAAAGCGTGTAGTGTACTGCACAGCATACAGGTTGGAACAGGCCATAGAGAGTAAAGTACAGCACAGCATACGAGGTGCAGCGGTTCAAAGTATGTAATGTACAGCAGAGGATACAGGGTGCAACAGTCCAGCGTATGTAATATACAGCACAACATACAGGTTGGAACAGGCCATAGAGTGTAAAGTACAGCACATCTTACAGGTGCAGCAGTTCAAAGTATGTAATATACAGCAGAGGATACAAGGTGCAGGAGTCCAGAGTATGTATTATACAGCACAGCATACAGATTGCAACAGGCCAGAGCATGTAGTGTACTGCACAGCCTACAGGTTGAAACAGGCCATAGAGAGTAAAGTACAGCACAGCATATGGGGTGCAGCGGTTCAAAGTATGTAATGTACAGCAGAAGATACAGGGTGCAACCGTCAAGAGTATGTAATATACAGCACAACATACAGGTTGGAACAAGCCACTGAGTGTAAAGTACAGCACAGCATACGGGGTGCAGGTTCAAGGTATGTAATATACAGCAGAGGATACAGGGTGCAGGAGTCCAGAGTATGTATTCTACAGTACAGCGTACAGATTGCAACAAGCTGCAGTGTGTAGTGTACTGCACAGCATACAGGTTGCAGTGATTCAAAGTACGTGACGTACAACAGAGCATACAGGGTGCAGAAGTCCAGAGTATGTAAGATACAGCACAGCATACAGATTGCAACAGGGCATTGTTTGTAATATACAGCACAGCGTGTAGGGTTTAGCAGCCCAGGGTATGTAATGTGCAGCACAGCGTACAGATTGCAACAGTCCAGAGTATGTAATGTGCAGCACAGAATGAGGGGTGCAGTGGTCCAAAGTATGTAATGTACAGCACAGTCTGCCACAGTATGATGTTAAAGATTTCCGTGTCTCTTTGGTTTGCAGATTACAAGGCCTATGAAGATGCTGCAGAGGAGTTCCACCCCTACATCCCATTCTTTGCCACATTTGATGCAAAGGTAAGAGAGATTCATTAGTTTACAACACAGCATGGAGAATGTGATGTACAGCACAGCATGAAGAGTGCAGCAGTTTGGGATATGTAAAGTGTGACACTTTCCATAACCCCGATGTAATAATCCAGACTATGTAGCATACAGCACAGTGTACAGAACACAACTGTCTAGAATATGTAACATAAAGAAAAATACAGAGCACAAATGTCCACTGTGCAGTGTGCAATATGTGATGTGGTCCAGGGTAGGTAACATACAGCACAGCATACAGAGTTCAGCAACTCAGAGTATGCAACATACAGTACAGCATAGAAAGTGCAGCAGTCCAGAGTATGTAACATACAGCACAGCATAGAGAGTGCAGCAATCCAGAGCAGATAACATACAACACAGCATACAGATGGAAGCAGTCCCGAGTATGTAACATAGCACAGCATACAGGGGGCAGCAGTCCAGAGTATGTAACATACAGCACAGCATAGAGAGTGCAGCAGTCCAGAGTATGTAACATACAGCACAGCATAGAGAGTGCAGCAATTCACAGTATGTAACATACAGCAAAGCATATAGAGTACAGCAGTTTGGTCTATGTATAATACAGTGCAGCACACAGAGTGCTGAAGTCCAGAGTATGTAACATACAGCACAGTATAAAGTGTGCAGCAGTCCAGATTATGCAACATACAGCACAGCATACAGAGTGCAGCAGTCCAGAGCAGATAACATACAACACAGCATACAGAGGGAAGCCATCCAGAGTGTGCAACACGTAGCACATCCTACAGGGGGCAGCAGTTCAGAGTATGTAACATACAGCACAGCATACAGAGTGCAGCAGTCCAGAGCAGAGAACATACAACACAGCATACAGAGGGAAGCCATCCAGAGTATGCAACACGTAGCACAGCCTACAGGGGGCAGCAGTTCAGAGTATGTAACATACAGCACAGCATACAGAGTGCAGTAGCCTAGTGTATGTAACATAGAGCACTGCATAGAGGGTCCAGCGGTCCAGAGTACGTGACACACAGTACAGCATACAGAGTGAAACAGTTCAGAGTATGTAGCATACAGCACGACATACAGAGTGCAGTAGTCCAGTGTGTTTAACATACAGCATGGCTTAGAGAGTGCAATAGTCCAGAGTATGTAACATACAGTCCAGAGTCAATAACATATAGCACAGTACTCAGAGTGTAGCAGTCCAGCATATGTAACATACAGCACAGCACACAGTGGTACAGCGGTCAACAATATAAGGGGGTATATAAGCCAAGGGGTGTGTCTTTCCAGGCTCTCCTTTGCACATGGCATTCTGAAAGTGTCCAAATAGATTTCTGCCTTGGGTGTATTGGACGCCGGAGCTGCTGATATTGAAGGAGTTGTGACTTTTGTGCTGGTTGTGCGTGTCGTAGTATCAGACATTGTGCGTGTCGTAGTATCAGACATTGTGCGCAGCGTAGTATCAGACATTGTGCTTGTCGTAGTATCAGACATTGTGCGTGGCGTAGTATCAGACATTGTGCGTGGCGTAGTATCAGACATTGTGCTTGTCGTAGTATCAGACATTGTGCGTGTCGTAGTATCAGGCATTGTGCGTGGCGTAGTATTGGACATTGTGCGTGTCGTAGTATCAGACATTGTGCGCGGCGTAGTATCAGACATTGTGCGTGTCGTAGTATCAGACATTGTGCGTGTCGTAGTATCAGACATTGTGCGTGTCGTAGTATCAGACATTGTGCGTGTCGTAGTATCAGACATTGTGCGTGTCGTAGTATCAGGCATTGTGCGTGTCGTAGTATCAGACATTGTGCGTGTCGTAGTATCGGACATTGTACGTGTCGTAGTATCAGACATTGTGCGTGTCGTAGTATCAGACATTGTGCGTGTCGTAGTATCAGACATTGTGCGTGTCGTAGTATCAGACATTGTGCGTGTCGTAGTATCGGACATTGTGCGTGTCGTAGTATCGGACATTGTGCGTGTCGTAGTATCAGACATTGTGCGTGTCGTGGTATCAGACATTGTGCGCGGCGTAGTATCAGACATTGTGCGTGTCGTAGTATCAGACATTGTGTGTGGCGTAGTATCAGGCATTGTGCGTGTCGTAGTATCAGACATTGTGCGTGTCGTAGTATCAGACATTGTGCGTGTCGTAGTATCAGACATTGTGCGTGTCGTAGTATCAGACATTGTGCGTGTCGTAGTATCAGACATTGTGCGTGTCGTAGTATCAGACATTGTGCGTGTCGTGGTATCAGACATTGTGCGTGTCGTAGTATCAGGCATTGTGCGTGTCGTAGTATCAGACATTGTACGTGTCGTAGTATCAGACATTGTGCGCGGCGTAGTATCAGACATTGTGCGTGTCGTAGTATCAGACATTGTGCGTGTCGTAGTATCAGACATTGTGCGTGTCGTAGTATCGGACATTGTGCGTGTCGTAGTATCAGACATTGTGCGTGTCGTAGTATCGGACATTGTGCGTGTCATAGTATCAGACATTGTGCGTGTCGTAGTATCAGACATTGTGCGTGTCGTAGTATCGGACATTGTGCGTGTCGTAGTATCAGACATTGTGCGTGTCGTGGTATCAGACATTGTGCGCGGCGTAGTATCAGACATTGTGCGCGTCGTAGTATCAGACATTGTGCGTGTCGTGGTATCAGACATTGTGCGTGTCGTAGTATCAGGCATTGTGCGTGTCGTAGTATCAGACATTGTACGTGTCGTAGTATCAGACATTGTGCGCGGCGTAGTATCAGACATTGTGCGTGTCGTAGTATCAGACATTGTGCGTGTCGTAGTATCAGACATTGTGCGTGTCGTAGTATCAGACATTGTGCGTGTCGTAGTATCAGACATTGTGCGTGTCGTAGTATCAGACATTGTGCGTGTCGTAGTATCAGACATTGTGCGTGTCGTAGTATCAGACATTGTGCGTGTCGTAGTATCAGACATTGTGCGTGTCGTAGTATCAGACATTGTGCGTGTCGTAGTATCAGACATTGTGCGTGGCGTAGTATCAGACATTGTGCGTGTCGTAGTATCAGACATTGTGCGTGGCGTAGTATTGGACATTGTGCGTGTCGTAGTATCAGACATTGTGCGTGTTGTAGTATCAGGCATTGTGCGTGTCGTAGTATCAGACATTGTGCGTGTCGTAGTATCAGACATTGTGCGTGTCGTAGTATCAGACATTGTGCGTGTCGTAGTATCAGACATTGTGCGTGTCGTAGTATCGGACATTGTGCGTGTCGTAGTATCGGACATTGTGCGTGTCGTAGTATCAGACATTGTGCGCGGCGTAGTATCAGACATTGTGCGTGTCGTAGTATCAGACATTGTGCGTGTCGTAGTATCAGACATTGTGCGTGGCGTAGTATCAGACATTGTGCGCGGCGTAGTATCAGACATTGTGCGTGTCGTAGTATCAGACATTGTGCGTGTCGTAGTATCAGACATTGTGCGTGTCGTAGTATCAGACATTGTGCGTGTCGTAGTATCAGACATTGTGCGTGTCGTAGTATCAGACATTGTGCGTGTCGTAGTATCAGACATTGTGCGTGTCGTAGTATCAGACATTATGCACGGCGTAGTATCATACATTGTGCGTGTCGTAGTATCAGACATTGTGCGTGTCGTAGTATCAGACATTGTGCGTGTCGTAGTATCAGACATTGTGCGTGTCGTAGTATCAGACATTGTGGGTGTCGTAGTATCAGACATTGTGCGTGGCGTAGTATCAGACATTGTGCGCGGCGTAGTATCAGACATTGTGCGTGTCGTAGTATCAGACATTGTGCGTGGCGTAGTATCAGACATTGTGCGCATCGTAGTATCAGACATTGTGCGTGTCGTAGTATCAGACATTGTGCGTGTCGTAGTATCAGACATTGTGCGTGTCGTAGTATCAGACATTGTGCGTGTCGTAGTATCAGACATTGTACGTGGCGTAGTATCAGACATTGTGCGTGTCGTAGTATCAGACATTGTGCGTGGCGTAGTATCAGACATTGTGCGTGTCGTAGTATCAGACATTGTGCGCGGCGTAGTATCAGACATTGTGCGTGTCGTAGTATCAGACATTGTGCGCGGCGTAGAGCTCAGTCTAAGCAGTTCTCCTGGTAATATATAGGCCTTAGATGTGCCAGTGAATGACTCCAGTCTTCAGTTAGGGAGAATGGAACCTCTGGGGCGGGGCCAAGCCAGGTGGGCGGACCTGAGAATTCACCCAGACTTCCCCTGAGGGGCCCTTAGGTGGAATATCATTTCTGATTGGGGGAAACACTCTGAAAAACCTTCACTAACTGCTTCTCGCTGTTTATCTTTTGCCGTCAGGTTGCCAAGAAGTTGACCTTGAAGCTGAACGAGGTCGACTACTACGAGCCGTTCCATGATAAGCCCATCACTATCCCCAACAAACCCAACAGCGAGAAGGAGATCGTGGAGTTCCTGCATGAGCACAAGAGGTCAGTAGACATTCCCGACCTCACCAACACCAGTGCCAGGGTGGCGAATGTTTATAAGCGGTAATAGGTGGAGCAGGGTGGTCAACTCCTGACCTCCTTTGTATCTTGGATCAGCCAACAGCAAGATCTCCATTCTTTCTATAACTCCTGTACTCTTTTCCTGTCCATCTTATCGTTTTGGGTGCTCCGTCCTAATCATCTTTAAGGGCTCCAGCTCCTACACTGGGCGGTGATGACCACTCATAATGGGCACAGCAGGTATACAGACCCAGGAACCCAGCACAGGGATGGTGGGAGCCCCTCATAATGGGCACAGCAGGTATACAGACCCGGGAACTCAGCACAGAGATGGTAGGAACCCCTCATAATGGGCACAGCAGGTGTACAGACCCGGGAACTCAGCACAGGGATGGTGGGAGCCCCTCATAATGGGCACAGCAGGTATACAGACCCGGGAACTCAGCACAGGGATGGTGGGAGCCCCTCATAATGGGCACAGCAGGTGTACAGACCCGGGAACTCAGCACAGGGATGGTGGGAGCTTCTCTTAATGGGCACAGCAGGTGTACAGACCAGGGAACTCAGCACAGGGATGGTGGGAACCCCTCATAATGGGCACAGCAGGTGTACAGACCCAGGAACTCAGCACAGGGATGGTGGGAACCCCTCATAATGGGCACAGCAGGTGTACAGACCCGGGAACTCAGCACAGGGATGGTGGGAGCCCCTCATAATGGGCACAGCAGGTATACAGACCCGGGAACTCAGCACAGGGATGGTGGGAGCCCCTCATAATGGGCACAGCAGGTGTACAGACCCAGGAACTCAGCACAGAGATGGTAGGAACCCCTCATAATGGGCACAGCAGGTGTACAGACCCGGGAACTCAGCACAGGGATGGTGGGAACCCCTCATAATGGGCACAGCGGGTGTACAGACCCAGTAACTCAGCACAAGGATGGTGGGAACCCCTCATAATGGGCACATCAGGTATACAGACCCAGTAACTCAGCACAAGGATGATGGTGGCAACCCCTCATAATGGGCACAGGAGGCGTACAGACCAGGGAACTCAGCACAGGGATGGTGAGAACCCATCATAATGGGCACACAGGGTGTACAGACCCGGAACTCAGAAAAGGAATGGTGGCAACCCCTCATAATGGGCACAGGAGGTGTACAGACCCAGGAACTCAGCACAGGGATGGTGGGAACCCCTCATAATGGGCACAGCAGGTGTACAGACCCGGGAACTCAGCACAGGGATGGTGGGAACCCCTCATAATGGGCACAGCAGGTGTACAGACCCGGGAACTCAGCACAGGGATGGTGGGAACCCCTCATAATGGGCACAGCAGGTGTGCAGACCTGGGAACGCAGCACAGGGATGGTGGCAACTGCTCATAATGGGCACAGGAGGCGTACAGACCAGGGAACTCAGCACAGGGATGGTGGGAACCCCTCATAATGGGCACAGCAGGTGTACAGACCTGGGAACTCAGCACAGGGATGGTGGGAACCCCTCATAATGGGCACAGCAGGTGTACAGACCCGGGAACTCAGCACAGGGATGGTGGGAACCCCTCAATGGGCACAGCCGGTGTATATGTAACAGCCACATGATAGCATGAAAAATGAAAGGTACAACATTATCTATCTACTGGAGTGCCCCTTTAGGTTCCTTTGCCCACAGTCGCGCCTCGTTAATTCTCAGGGTCTTGCAGCCGTGGCGCGTCTCTCTGGCGGCGTAGCGGTTAATTCCCACATTTCCCCCGAGCGGCGTGTTGTTCTGGCTAGCTGGCGATGTTGGAAGCCACACAACATCATCTGCCCATCTCCTTCCGACAAGGGGTCGAGCGGCAGTTGTGATGGCTGGTGCAGTTGCCATGGCGCCCCGTTAAAAACAATTTAGCTGCCATAGAAACGTTTGAAATAATGTGTTTTTCTGTCTCGTGCTGATTTAACCCGTGAGGTGCCCGCGAGCCGCCCCCCCACCCCCTGCTGCGTACGACGACCGAAGAGGAAATCACAAAGTCCGTGTCGCCTTTATTTTAAGTATTTTTTCCATGACTTTTATAAAGTTGTCGCACAAATAATAGAGTTGCCGATTTAACTTTTTTTTTTTTTTTCGTGGTTCTTCACTATGCTCCACGTTCTTGGCCCCGCCCATTTTTAAAATGACATTTTACTGAAAAAGACCCCATAGACCCAATGCAGGCGAAAGCAACAGGTTGAGTGTAACGGCATGCCACGTGTTGCCCACGTTCTACCTTCCTATCTCTCCTCACCCCTTCAAAGCTTCAGCGACTACGTAGTGAAGGACCCGCAAAGTGGACCTTCACCCAAAAAGACAAGCCTAGGCGAGAATGACTTTGCGCCCCCGGTGCCTCTTGGCTCATGTACTGGCACTGAATTCCACGTATACATAGATGTGTCACAGGGCTTCAGGACTTGGCAGGGACCTTTGGCACATCTGTGCACGTGCAGGGGTTTCTTTACTCGTGCTTACAAAGATGGCGGCAGTTATGGAGGTCTCGGATCTCAGGTTGTCTGCTCATGCGCAGGAATACTTGACACATGTGCAGATGCATTGCAGATCTATCTCAGATCCTGAAGGCCACCAGATTGCATGCACGTGCAGGGGTTTCCCTACTCGTGCATAAAGATGCTGAACTTGGAACGTGCAACGTGGACCGTTGCAGGTCCCTCTCAGGTCCCGAAGGCCAACCGAATTGCAGGCATGTGCATATATGCCGCAGGGCTTCAGGATCTTCAGAGTCCTCCAGCATGTCTATGCACGTGCAGGTATTTCCTTACTCATACGAAGACGCTGCAGTTATGGAGATCTCAGATCTCTCGTTATCTGCTCATACGCATGAATACTTGCCACATGTGCAGGTCTATCTCAGGTCCTGAAGGCCACCAGACTGCAGGCATGCGCAGATGTGCCACAGGGCTTCAAGCTCTACAGAGTTCTACGCAAGGGGCAGGGGTTTTCCCTGCTAACTTACAGTAGACGCTGCAGTTATGGAGATCTCGGATCTCAGGTTGTCTGCTCATGTGTTGCAGGTCTATCTCAGGTCCTGAATGCCACTAGATAGCATGCACGTGCAGGGGTTTCCCTACTCGCGTGTAAAGATGCTGCAGTTATGGCGGTCTCAGGTCTCAGGTTGTCTGCTCATGCACAGGAATACTTGACACAGTTGCAGATCTTTCTCAGGTCCTGAAGGCCACCAGATTGCATGAATGCACAGATGTGCCACATGGCTTCAGGCTCAGCAGAGTTCTTCAGCACATCTATGCACGTGCAGGGGTTTCCCTACTCATGCGGAAAGATGCTGCAGTTATGGAGGTCTCAGATCTCAGGTTGTCTGCTCATGCACAGATAAACTTGCCACATGTACAGGTGTGTTGCAGGTCTATCTCAGGTCCTGAAGGCCACCAGATTGCATGCACGTGCAGATGTGCCACAGGGCTTCAAGCTCCACAGAATTCTACAGCACATCTATGCAAGGGCAGGGGTTTCCCTACTTATGTGCAAAGACGCTGCAGTTATGGAGATCTCGGATCTCAGGTTGTCTGCTCATGTGTTGCAGGTCTATCTCAGGTCCTGAATGCCACTAGATTGCATGCACGTGCAGGGGTTTCCCTACTCGCGTGTAAAGATTCTGCAGTTATGGCGGTCTCAGATAGCAGGTTGTCTGCTCATGCACAGGAATACTTGACACATGTGCAGATGGGTTGCAGATCTTTCTCAGGTCCTGAATGCCACTAGATTGCATGCACGTGCAGGGGTTTCCCTACTCACGTGTAAAGATGCTGCAGTTATGGCGGTCTCAGATAGCAGGTTGTCTGCTCATGCACAGGAATACTTGACACATGTGCAGATGGGTTGCAGATCTTTCTCAGGTCCTGAAGCCAACAGATTGCATGAATGCACAGATGTGCCACGTGGCTTCAGCTTCAGCACATCTATGCACGTGCAGGGGGTTTCCCTACTCATGCGGAAAGATGCTGCACATTATTACTTGCCAGTTGGCACATGTGCAGATAAGTTACAGGTCTAGCTCAGGTCCTGAAAGTCAACAGATTGCTGCAGTTATGGAGGTCTTAGATCTCAGGTTGTCTGCTCATGTGCAAGAATACTTGGTACATATGCAAATGTGTTGCAGGTCTCTCTCAGGTCCTGAAAGCCACGTAATAGCACGCATGCACAGGTTTGCCACTGGGCCTCAGGCCTTTCTGAGTCTTTCAGCACATCTATGCACGTGCAGCGGTTTTCCTAAAGATGCTGCAGTTATGGAGGTCTCAGATCTCAGGTTGTCTGCTCATGCACAGAAAAACTTGCCACATGTACAGGTGTGTTGCAAGTCTATCTCAGGTCCTGAAGGCCACCAGATTGCATGCACGTGCAGATGTGCCACAGGGCTTCAAGCTCTACAGAGTTCTACAGCACATCTATGCAAGGGCAGGGGTTTCCCTACTTATGCGCAAAGACGATGCAGTTCTCGGATCTCAGGTTGTCTGCTCATGCGTTGCAGGTCTTTCTCAGGTCCTGAATGCCACTTGATAGCATGCACGTGCAGGGGTTTCCCTACTCGCGTGTAAAGATGCTGCAGTTATGGAGATCTCAGATCTCAGGTTGTCTGCTCATGCGCAGGAATACTTGACACATGTGCAGATGCATTGCAGATCTATCTCAGGTCCTGAAGGCCACCAGATTGCATGCACGTGCAGGGGTTTCCCTACTCATGCATAAAGATGCTGCAGTTATGGAGATGTCAGATCTCAGGTTGTCTGCTCATGCGCAGGAATACTTGACACATGTGCAGATGCATTGCAGATCTATCTCTGGTCCTGAAGGCCACCAGATTGCATGCACGTGCAGGGGTTTCCCTACTCGTGCATAAAGATGCTGCAGTTATGGAGATGTCAGATCTCAGGTTACCTGCTCATGCACAGGAACACTTGGTATATGTGCAGGTGTGTGGGCAGGTCTCTCTCAGGTCCCAAACTTGCACAGGAAAACTTGGTGCACGTGCAGACGTGTTGCAGGCCTCTCTTAGGTCCCGAAAGCCACTGGATTGCATGCACGTGCAGATGCATTGCAGGTCTCTCTTAGGTCCCTAAATCCACTGGATTGTATGCACGAGCAGATATGACGTTGGGCTTTAGGCCCTGCTAAGTATTTCACCACGTCTGTGCAGGGGTTTCCCTACTACTACTGCGTAAAGGATGCTGCAGTTATGGAGGTCTCAGATCTCAGGTTGTCCGCTCGTGCGCAGAAAAACTTGGGCGCATGTGCAGATGTGTTGCGAGTCTCTCTCAGATTCTGAAGGCCAGCAGATCGCATGCATGTGCAGATGTGTTGCGAGTCTCTCTCAGATTCTGAAGGCCAGCAGATCGCATGCATGTGCAGATGTGCTGAGGGGCTTCAGGACCAAGCAGGAACCTTTTGGCAGATCTGCGCACGTGCGTGATTTTCCCTGCACGTGCGCAAAGGGTTTTGGAGGTCCCGAATCAAATCTCAGGTCTCTGCCAGGTCCTAAAGGCTGGATTTTTTAAAGAAGGTAGCACCAGTGGGGGGG
Source organism: Lithobates sylvaticus (assembly GCA_028564925.1). Taxonomy (NCBI): domain Eukaryota; kingdom Metazoa; phylum Chordata; class Amphibia; order Anura; family Ranidae; genus Lithobates; species Lithobates sylvaticus. Next base: position 28,957,570 of record CM053038.1, read on the forward strand.
GGGGGGGGGTGACAGAAGTCCAGCTCTGGAGCGTGCACCATTAAGGCCCGTACACACGTTCGGACTTTTTGCCAACCAACATGCAAATTAGGTGGTTTGGACCAACATCCGACCGTGTGTACGCTCCATCGGACCAACTTTTTCCAGGTTGCATCGGACTTTTGTTGGCTGTGCGAACGGACCAACTTTCTGCCAACAAAAGTCCGAGGGACCAAAGTCCGAACGTGTGTACACAAAACCAACTGACTTTTGTCCAAAGTGCAAACACGCATGCTCGGGAGGAAGGACCAGCATGAAGAGGTCGGTCTTGTAAACCTAGCGTTCGTTAACTAGATAGCACATTCGTGATGTGTGAAATTCCGAATTTGCTAAATGCAGTGCACATTCTTTGTATTTTTAATGTTTTTAGATTGCATCGTATTTGTTGGTGATACCTACAAAGAACGAACATACATATTTTACAGAGGATTTGTGTTCTAATGATTATCAATAACAAACGTTAAACATATTTTGAACATATTATTTATTGTTAATTCACAACATCAAAAAATTAAGTAAATTAATATAGACATATTTTCTGTCCACCAAATTTGAAATAAAAAATTAAAAATCTAAACAGAAAATAGTACACCCAAAACCAACAAACAAATATAGCCTATTAAATTATACTTGAAACCACAAAAAATATGCAAAATTAGTAGCCCCTAAACTCCCCAGACCACTGGCCTTGTTGGGCATCCTGCGGCTGATTTTGCCACTGACCACCATGCTGCTGAGGTGGCTGTGCTTGCTGAGGTGGGTAGGGTTGCTGAGGTGGGTAGGGTTGCTGAGGTGGGTAGGGTTGCTGAGGTGGGTAGGGTTGCTGAGGTGGGTAGGGTTGCTGAGGTGGGTAGGGTTGCTGTGGAGGAGGTAAAGTTGGGTGTTCCAAATCGCAGACGTGCGACTTTGAGGTGAGCTCTCGTTTCCTGGCCTTGCTGAAGAGCTGTATAATGATCCCTTCACATAGCTCCCTTTGGTCTGGGTCGATTTCTCTCAGCTTATTGGCTGTAAAACAGCCAAACCCTTCAGCACTATCGGGTGCTGTCGTTATGACCGATGTAGCCCTAGCCAGGAAGTCAGCTGTGGCCTCATCCAGGTGTTGGCTCTTCCTGGCTCTTTTCTTGGGAGGGCGCAGGAGAGGGATTCTGCACACTGTGCTTGGTTGGCTGCTGGGCCCAGCCTCGTCTTGGCTCAGAAGTTCCTCCTTTGTGAAAAAACAACATGATTTTAATTTGTGGTCATCAATCACAAACCTTTCATCTCTTTACTTTTCTAATTTTGAATGTGTCCAATTATTAAAGACTATCAATTTGACTCCATCATTTCTCATTCGTGTTGCAAAACTTTATGGCCACTACTTGTCCATTGATATGTAACTTTTTTTGGAAACACAACTAATTATTAGGCATACTAGCATCTAATTAGCAACATATCTAAGATATATATATATATAGATAGATAGATAGAGAGAGAGAGAGAGATGGCAAGATTTTAAACAATGCTATACCTGGGTCAAGCTGAGCTCCTCCTCTTCTTCATCCTGTGTAAGCTCCTGCTCAGTATCGCTGACGTCAGCTGATGCTGATGGTAAAGTTGATAGTGATTTTCTTGGGACCGTTTGGTCTTTTAAAAAAGCAAGGCTGTTGAAGTACCATAACTTTGGAACATACACCTCTTCTGTTCCTGCTCCAGAACGCTTGGATTCCTCAATTCTCTTGAGTTCCCTTTTGTGGACACTTCTGAGGGCACCAATTTTGTTTTTGACCATAGTGTCGGTTGCTCGGGGGTATACGGTTTTCGCCAACTCCACAAGTTGTAGCCATGCTGCCATCCTTTTATTTTTGTCAGAGTAGTCTTTATTTTTTACTTGCCAGAGACAGGTGAGCTCCCTATACTTCTCAATAAATTGAGCAATAAATTCTGGTGAATTCAATTTTGATTTCATCGTTTGGATTGCTGCAAAACAGTAAAAAACAAACCATAATGGGTGGCGTATAGTTCAGAAGCTGCTCACAATATGGGCATTTATTTAAGCCAGGGGTGCCCAACCTTTTAAAGAGCGAGGACCATCGAAGCAACTTGGTAACTGGTCATGGGCCAAAATAATTGTAATGGACAGATGACAGGTTTGGATCTACCCCACATATGGCGAATGGATATGGACACAGCCCATGCTACTCTATGGGCCCTCCAATTCAATCTGTCAGGAGGGGACGTTTCCCCTTATTTTTTTGCGTATCTGATTGAAGGTAAGCAGGGGTAAAGGGACATAGAGGGTGCATGGAGGGTCCGATTGGGTCCTAAGGCTGCTTTCACTATGATATGCCACGTGCACCTGTGACTTACCTGCAGATTATCTGTACTTTATAGTGCAGCAAAGCCACATGTAATTACTAGACTTGTTCCAAAAAATAAAAAAAAGTTTGTGTACACTGTTATCCTCAAAATAGCTAATTTCGGTAGGTTGTATTCGTTAATTAAAGTTACTACGTTTTTAAAAAACTAGTTAGTAATAGTATACAATATTCGTTAGACAGAATCTCAAATCCTATCGAATTCATTTGTTATAAACGATAGAATTTATTTCGTATATTTGGAAATGCCTTCCTTTTAGTTAGACATTCTGATGCATTCGTTTGTCGGCAAGCTGCCAAATTCGTCCGAACTTCCATTCGTTCCGAAACGAATTGTACAAGCCTAGTATTAACCAAACTCTATACAGCTCAGTGCAGGTAACCTGCAGGTGTGTGTTTCAAGGTGGGTGTTTGCGCATGTTTACTATATTTAACAACAGTCAGAGTACTAAATTACATCTTCAAAGCAAAAGACAATCATTTGAAAGTACCAGCGGTAAAGAGAAATTAATAAAATGTACCTTTCGTCCGTGTCTACCTTCGTACTGCGTCGGCTTGCGTCGTTTAGCGTCGGCTTGCGTTCGTCTCCCGCCAGAACGGTACATTGCACCACACGTTCGTGCTTTATACACGGCGTATGCGTGACCCTCTGCCCTCCAAGCGTCATGACGTCAAGCCTTGACCATACACATTCAGCAAAGCATCGTTATTACTAATTAACATTAGTGTCCCATCGACGTTATTTTTTTGCTTTCTTCATGTCCCGAATATATTCATTCATAAATATTTAGCTTCTTTCATTTACATGCAAAGACTTCGTAAAAAGAGAAAAGACTCCGTAAAAAGAGAATTTCAGTGCGTCAACATTTATATCGTGTATGTAGTGTATTCCTTCGTATCTTCCGTTCGTAAATTTCTATAGGCCGCGCGTTAAGCATGGATATACCATTACGCGTGCGCCAACCACCGCTTGCGTCGCCCGCCCCCGACGTTCCTTTTCTCGGCTATTCCCCGCCCCTTATCCCCTCGTTGCGTAGTCGGAGAAAATATGGCGGAAGAACAACGTGCGAGGAGGAGGTTTAAGGCCACAAACATGGCCTTTGAGGAAATGGTGGAGATGGTGCACATTCTCGTCAAGGACGACTATGATGGCAAGCATGGGCCATACCTGCACCCCAACATGGTGAAGGACAGAATCCTCACCAAAGTAGTGAGAAGGCTGGAGGAGAAGTTCGGGGTCCATCGGTCCAAAGACCAGCTTCGCAAACGATGGTCGGACATCAAAACCAGGGAGCCGGACCAGTTTATGAAAATTAAAAAGGCGCTGAAAAATAGTAAGTACCTGGCGTACATAAGTCTATTGCCGTTCGTATGTGTGTGTCATCGTTCGTACGGTGGCTGTTTTGTAAATGCGTGGCTGTTTTAGAAAATGCGATGTTTTGATATTTAATACGTGATTGTTGATGAATATGTGCACTGAGTATATTTTTGATTTAATTCCATGTTATTTTTTTCAGCTTTGCATTTTTTGTGTATATTTAGTAATGTTATTTCGGGATGTTCCGAATGTCAACTGTTGAGAGTTGAGAATGGACGTATTTACGAAAAGAAACATTCGTAAATACGTCCATTCTCAACTCTCAACAGTTGATAATTCTGAACATCCAGAACCAACGATACTTGGAAACTGTCGTTATTTGTGAATGTTCCGAATGTCAACTGTTGAGAGTTGAGAATGGACGTATTTACGAAAAGAAACATTCGTAAATACGTCCATTCTCAACTCTCAACAGTTGATAATTCTGAACATCCAGAACCAACGATACTTGGAAACTGTCGTTATTTGTGAATGTTCCGAATGTCAACTGTTGAGAGTTGAGAATGGACGTATTTACGAAAAGAAACATTCGTAAATACGTCCATTCTCAACTCTCAACAGTTGATAATTCTGAACATCCAGAACCAACGATACTTGGAAACTGTCGTTATTTGTGAATGTTCCGAATGTCAACTGTTGAGAGTTGAGAATGGACGTATTTACGAAAAGAAACATTCGTAAATACGTCCATTCTCAACTCTCAACAGTTGATAATTCTGAACATCCAGAACCAACGATACTTGGAAACTGTCGTTATTTGTGAATGTTCCGAATGTCAACTGTTGAGAGTTGAGAATGGACGTATTTACGAAAAGAAACATTCGTAAATACGTCCATTCTCAACTCTCAACAGTTGATAATTCTGAACATCCAGAACCAACGATACTTGGAAACTGTCGTTATTTGTGAATGTTCCGAATGTCAACTGTTGAGAGTTGAGAATGGACGTATTTACGAAAAGAAACATTCGTAAATACGTCCATTCTCAACTCTCAACAGTTGACATTCGGAACATTCACAAATAACGACAGTTTCCAAGTATCGTTGGTTCTGGATGTTCAGAATTATCAACTGTTGAGAGTTGAGAATGGACGTATTTACGAATGTTTCTTTTCGTAAATACGTCCATTCTCAACTCTCAACATTTCATAATTCTGAACCAACGATACTTGTAAACTGTCGTTATTTCTGGATGTTCCGAATGTCAAATGTTGAGAGTTCAGAATGGGAATGTTTCTTTTCGTAAATACGACCATTCTTCAGAATGGTCAAAATATAGTAAATTGGAATGTAAGGAGAGGGCATTCAACAGCTTTTTACACAGCTGGATTCAGGAGCACTAGTGTGCGACATCAGAGAATTTTGGTCAAGAAAGGTTAATTCTTTATGTTTTATTAAAAGGGAAATTTCATCATGTCTTGAACTTAGATCTCTTGATATAAACAGACAATTGTACACCACCGCAAAGCAATGTTTACCGTCTGTGTGCTAAAAGTATACCTTTTGTTTGATTCTCATAGGGAAGCAAAGACTCAGGCACCCAAATCGCAGGGACGCCCCAGCTCAGCCAGACCCCACCCTCACCGGGGCCACCACCCTCACCGGGCCAAACATCGGCGCCAGGACACCCATCCTCGCCAGGACACCCACCCTCGCCCGGACCCCCACCCTCGCCCGGACCCCCACCCTCGCCAGGACCCCCACCCTCGCCAGGACCCCCATCCTCGCCAGGACACCCATCCTCGCCAGGACACCCACCCTCACCGGCCTGTTTGGGGAATTAGTCCCAGCGATGTGGAGGATGTTGTTGAAGAGGAGGTGGAGGAAGTGACAGAGATGTCACCAGGTGAGTGTCTGACACCACTGTTTCACCACTGTTGCACATAATCTATGTCTGGCCACACCTTTATTAATACATTTTTTTTCTTACTTTTTTTAGATGATGTGCTGGTTTTGGAGCAACCGTTCACACAGGACAGTGCGCAGAGGCTCATCGGGCAAATAATGGGGTGGAACGGGGAAATAGATGCCATGCGCAATCGACTGAACATCATGCAGCAGCAAATGAAAGATATGATTGATATTTTGGCCAGAATAAATTAAATTAAAAAAATTAAAGTTTACAATCATATCTAGTTCCTCATTTGCTGCTGCATGATGTTGACTCGATTGCGCATCATCATCCTTGCTAAGTTTATTTGTTTTTATTGTTTTTATATTTTTAAAAAAAATTGATTATAAAAAAAATAAAAAATATTTTTGATGTTCCCAAAAAAAAAATCAAAAAATAACAAAAAAATATATTTTTCATGTAAAAAAAAATAATCAAAAAATAACAAAAAAATATATTTTTCATGTTAAAAAAAAATAATCAAAAAAAAAAAAAAAATATATATTTTTCATGTTAAAAAAAAATAATCAAAAAAAAAAAAAAATATTTTTTCATGTTGAAAAAAAATAATCAAAAAATAACAAAAAAATATATTTTTCATGTTAAAAAAAAATAATCAAAAAAAAAAAAAAAAATATATTTTTCATGTTAAAAAAAAATAATCAAAAAAAAAAAAAAAAAAATATTTTTCATGTTGAAAAAAAATAATCAAAAAATAACCAAAATAAATAAAAAAAAAAAAGGCACATGTGAATGTGCACAGAATAAAAAAAGTTGAAACAAAACCAATGTGTGCCTTCTTATTTCAATGCTCAATATCAGTATATTTGTTACGTGGTTGTAGTTGCATTGACCATGTACTCAAAAATGTGTGTAGGTGAAATACAGCACAATCTACAAGTTAGCTGGAATTGAGATGGATACCTCATGTTGCACATCAGGTTGGTTCAAACTAGTGGCAAAAAGGACAAAGATCATGGCTAGTTGCAAACATATAAGAAACAGACAACATTCATTCAAATTAAAGAATATTTTATTTTTTTCTTACAATTGGAACTAATTCTCCAAAACATTTTGCTGCCAAGGCACTGCCCCTCGACCAATAAAATAGTCGGCGTATTGTTGGCGGACAACACGCCCATTCTGTACGCCAAAACCAGCATGTGCACTTTCAAGTGCAGGCATCAAGGACTCTTCAGCTGGTTCACCCGTTGCCCCTAAGCCAATGTAGGTGGAAGCATTCCGCCGTAGAAAGTTGTGCAGGATGCAGCAGCATAATACCACATGATTTAATTTATATTCAGCCAAATTTATGGCTGTTAAAAAGATCCGGAATCGGCTGGACATGATGCCAAAGGCATTTTCGACTACCCTTCGGGCACGAGAGAGCCTGTAATTAAAAATCCGTTGCTCTGGGGTCAGATTCCGCATTGGGAAGGGCTTTAAAATATGTGGCCCCAAAGAAAAAGCATCATCTGCGACAAAAACAAAATTGAGGCCCTCCACATTGTCCTCAGCACGTGGCAAATTTAAAGTTCCTCTCTGCAGCCGGTCATAAAATTCAGTGTTCATCATAACTCCTCCATCTGAGTGACGACCATTAATGCCAACGTCGACATATAAAAACTCATATTTGGCTGACACCACAGCAAGGAGGACAATGCTCGAAAAACCTTTATAATTAAAAAAATAGGATCCAGAATTTGGTGGTGGCACTATCCTCACATGTTTGCCATCTATGGCACCTCCACAGTTGGGGAAATCCCATAAATGGGCAAACTGCGCAGCAACATCCTGCCATTCCTGGCTGTTTTTCGGAAACTGTGGAGTCAAACAAATAAAGCAAAAATTAATACCGGAGTACATTAAATTGCAAACATATTTGACACAAACATTGTGGGCCAAAATAATATTCTAACATGTAAAAGTGCATTTCAAGAACAAAATAAAAAGGTACAATTATATGGTCCCTCACCCCCTCTGGTGGCACATTCAAAAAAGCTTATGAAGGGGGAGTTGAATGAGTATCTGTTTTGGACAAGTAAACCTCAACACTTCCAGGAGAACTAAAGGCATTAAAATTTAAGTTTAATTTGGGTAAGCCATCCATCTTGACAAGATTATCAGGCCAGTGGACAGCAGTGGCGGTGCGTGCATAGAGGGCGCAGGAGCGCCGCCCCCCCTCTCCTGCACCGCTCTATCACCAATAGATAGATTAATGCATTGCATGAATCTAGCTATTGTCACCGCTGCCGCCCCCCTATTCAGGTGTCCGGCCCCTTGTCGGGCGCCGGGCATGTGAATTACAGCGGGGGGGGGGTGTTTCTGGAAGCGCCCTTTTAGAGCTGTAAAGCTCAAATAGGGGACCTTATTAGAGCGGTGTGCTCTAATAGGCTTCCAGAAGTGTAAACAGCGGGCGCAATGCTTGGCGTTCGCTGCTTACACAGTATTGTGTTAGCGAAGCGAATACATCGCTTCCCTAACACAGACCCGCCTCTCAGCCAATCAGGTTGCCGGTCTGTGTTACCGGTCCCCTGATTGGCTGAAGTCACAAGCACTGTGAAGACAGGAGCACGGGAGAAGATGAGGAGACACCGCTCGCCACCTGACAAGGTAAGTGCCATTGGCAGCATTTAATGGGCACAGTGACAGCGTTAGATGGGCATAGTGGCAGTGTTAGATGGGCACAGTGGCAGCGTTTGATGGCACAGTGAGGCTGTTTGTTTTGCGCCCCCCCAAAAAATTGGACCACCAGCTGCCACTGGTGGACAGGTAAGAAGTGGAATAAAACAAAAATATGAATGCACATTGACAAAATCTATACACATTTTGACATACATCGTACTAAATAATAAAAAGGATAATTAATTATGAGTATTTGTTAAGATGAACTTAAAAAGCAAGGAAGTTGGCACAGCACAGGGATGTTGGGAGCTATTCATAATGAGAAAAAAAACATGATGAAAGTCTAATTTGTCGATTTTAAAGCTAATCAGGCAGGCCATTACACTACATTTAGGCCACAATCTTAAGTCAAAAAATAAGGTACACAGTATATGTGTTTTGCCCAATCTGCAGATGGAGGAGTTGTGTTGGTTGACTCTGCATTTTCTAATATTTTATTACATTTTCTTTCAATTTTTTTGCAGGTTGGGGGGGTGTGGGGGGAGGGGGGGGAGTGTTTCAAACTAAATAAGAGACTCTTTTTAAGGGCAGGAAGAATATTGGGACACATTTTAGGCGGTGTTTAGGGTAACGAAGGAAGCATAATAAATACAGTGTTAAGTACTAGACTACGTGTGGATGGGCCCAGTGTAGCATGCTGTGGAGGTTAGGGGAGGAAAATATGCATGTAGGCCACGAAAAAGGTTAAGGCATGCATGAGGACAAAGAGGACATTCAATCACACCATATTCCTAAAATGTGGAGGATGGAATGGCCAAAAACTATAAAATGCATTACTAAACATGACAGTGATATTAAAGCTAAAATACTTACACGAATATAGTCCTTCTGCAATACTTGAATGATAGCACAACATGTGTCAGGGATAATGACTCCCAGAGCCTGGGGAGAGATACCTGTTGTGAATTTAATATCCTGGAGACTCCTCCCTGTTGCCAAATACCGCAAAGTGGCTATGAGCCTTTGCTCGGCTGGTATTGCAGCCCGCATGCATGTGTCCTGCTTGGAAATATAGGGGGACAGCAAGGACAATAACTGCTGAAAGCAGGAGTCCGTCATTCTCAGATAATTCCGGAAATCATCCGGATTGTTCTCCTGTAGCTCACGCAGTAATGGCATATGGCTGAATTGGTCACGATTAAGTAGCCAAGTTTTGGTCCAAACACTCCTTAACCCAGTATTGCGCCTATTTCTCGACTGGGCTCGAGTCACAGCAATGACTCCAAGCCCATAAACAGCACGCTCTCTCCTAGGATCGCGCAACATGGCTGGCCAAAACGGTCGGAAAGTAACACGGACCGAAAATCGCGAATCACCACTGACCAAACGTCTGCTAGCTCGAAGTTAGCAGACGGAGCCCGAAGGGTGACGCGAGAGAATTGAACGTCCTCTTTTGAAGCGTCGTCAGTACGTTGAAACGTCATTACGTTCGTGTTGGTTGTCTCAAAAGTCCGACCGTGTGTATGCAGTACCAACTTGAGGGCCAACGCCCTTTGGACAAAAGTCCAAGGGAAAGTTGGTCCACGGTCCGACCGTGTGTATGGGGCTTTAGAAATACTTTTTTTTTTTTATGGCATGTCTTCTTTAATTTAATTTTGTTTTTTGCACGGTCTTGTTTTTAAAATGTCCAGGATGTGTCTGAAATCAAAATGAAAAGTTATAGCCGCTCCATTATCCCGATTTCCCGGAGTGAGGTCGACTTGCCATTTTATGTCACCGCGGTCCGCCGAGCCGCAGCGTTCGTGCTGTGCAGCGTTCGTGCACGTGGCTGCAAAGAAAATGAGCCAATCCCTTAGCTGCATTTCAGCCTCCATCCACAGTCATTGCGCAGCCCCCCCGTCGTTCTCTGGACCTCCGTGCCGCCTCGGCCTTTGGACTTTCTGGCGTAACGCGGATCTAAAACCCAAGAAATGTAATACGTTACGGCAGAGGAAATAAAAAGAATCTCCGCCGCTCCTAAGGGAAGCGAATATTAAATTCCTGCAGCGTGTAAAAAACAAGTTACTTAATTGCATTAATCAAAAATCACCAGATGGATTTGTAACCGTTCAGGGAATCGCTACTCGTGAATTAACATCGCTACATTGTGTCAGTTCTTTATTCAGATAGATTCAGGTATTAGCCAGGTTCTTAAAGCTATTCCTCCCACTGATACCAATGATGGGGCGCTATTCCTCCCACTGATACCAATGATGGGACACTATTCCTCCCACTGATACCAATGATGGGACACTATTCCTCCCACTGATACCAATGATGGGACACTATTCCCCGCACTGATACCAATGATGGGGCACTATTCCTCCCACTGATACCAATGATGGGACACTATTCCTCCCACTGATACCAATGATGGGACACTATTCCCCGCACTGATACCAATGATGGGGCACTATTCCTCCCACTGATACCAATGATGGGGCACTATTCCTCCCACTGATACCAATGATGGGGCACTATTCCTCCCACTGATACCAATGATGGGACACTATTCCACCCACTGATACCAATGATGGGACACTATTCCTCCCACTGATACCAATGATGGGGCACTATTCCTCCCACTGACACCAATGATGGGACACTATTCCACCCACTGATACCAATGATGGGACACTATTCCCCGCACTGATACCAATGATGGGGCACTATTCCTCCCACTGATACCAATGATGGGGCACTATTCCTTCCACTGATACCAATGATGGGGCACTAGTCCTCCCACTGATACCAATGATGGGGCACTATTTCTCCCACTGATACCAATGATGGGACATTATTCCTCCTACTGAAACCAATGATGGGGCACTATTTCTCCCACTGATACCAATGATGGGGCACTATTCCTCCCACTGATACCAATGATGGGGCACTATTCCTCCCACTGATACCAATGATGAGGCACTATTCCTCCCACTGATACCAATGATGGGACATTATTCCTCCTACTGAAACCAATGATGGGGCACTATTCCTCCAACTGATACCAATGATGGGACACTATTTCTCCCACTGATACCAATGATGGGACATTATTCCTCCTACTGAAACCAATGATGGGGCACTATTTCTCCCACTGATACCAATGATGGGGCACTATTCCTCCAACTGATACCAATGATGGGGCACTATTCCTCCCACTGATACCAATGATGGGACACTATTCCTACCACTGATACCAATGATGGGACACTATTCCTCCCACTGATACCAATGATGGGGCACTATTCCTACCACTGATACCAATGATGGGACACTATTCCTCCCACTGATACCAATGATGGGACACTATTTCTCCCACTGATACCAATGATGGGGCACTATTCCTCCCACTGATACCAATGATGGGACACTATTCCTCCCACTGATACCAATGATGGGACACTATTTCTCCCACTGATACCAATGATGGGGCACTATTCCTCCCACTGATACCAATGATGAGGCACTATTCCTCCAACTGATACCAATGATGGGGCACTATTCCTTCCACTGATACCAATGATGGGACACTATTCCTCCCACTGATACCAATGATGGGGCACTATTCCTCCCACTGATACCAATGATGGGGCACTATTCCTCCCACTGATACCAATGATGGGGCACTATTCCTCCCACTGACACCAATGATGGGGCACTATTCCTCCCACTGATACCAATGATGGGGGACTATTCCTTCAACTGAAGCATTGCTTACTCCCATTGATTCCAGGGCATTAGTACTCCCACTGGCCACAGTCTGGCCCCCCTAATGCCCTGAAGGACAGTAAACTAGCCCTTTGATTATAAAGTTTAGTGACCCCCCCGATCTAAGGTGTAGAAGGAGTCCTGACCATTAGAAGTTGCCCTTCTATGTTGGGCTGTTCTTGGATATCCTGTTCCTGACGATTAGTAGACATGACGAAGTGGCTCGGACAAGCTGTATATTATATTTACTATTACAGATCACGTCCATTGACGAAACACTCCGGGGGTGGATTCAGGACATCCCAAGGAAACCAAATATATAATAACGACACGCTCACCTAGTCTCTAAGACAAAGGAATAATTAAAAAAAAAAAAAAATCTATTGTAGTTTATATTCTAGAATCTAGATGAAAAAAATTGAAAAAAATAAATAAAAATCGCGCTTGAAGCGCCGCCTTTCAGAAGTCGCCGTCTCGTCTCCTTCAGGTTCCTCTCCCTTGAGGGTTAAACGTAGATAAGAGGCCCCCCTTAGCATCTTCTTCTTTTGAGGATCGGCGATGAAAGTGCAGCTATACAGATACACTTAAGAATTGTCAGTTCGGAGACCGCGGTTGCCATGACAGCAAGGCCCTTAAACTGCACGCCGAGCAAATACATTTTTCTCCCCCCCCCCCCCCTTTCTGTAATATATGTATTGTTTTCTTCTGCATCATATTAATCTACTTTACAGCTCTCAACACCTTTTAAAGAGAAGAGCCACTCAAAAATGTCTGCTTGTTGACCCGAAACCAGACTGATAAAGCTTTTCTTACATCAATATGAAAGTTAAATGTGTGAATTCCCTCTTAAAAAATGTTTTTTTAAATTCCGAAAACAACTTTATCGGAATTTTCAATTTAAACATGTGCGGAATTAACAAATGTGTTTCGTTTTGTATCGATTCACTGTTTGCATAAATTTGTTTAGTTGGTTTAGGACACCCTTTGATCCTCACAGGCCCCAAAAAGTTCAAGATTTAACTAAATGTACTTTAAAGAACATGTAAAAGATGAGGGTGCAAAAAAAAAAAAAAAAAAGGCATACAATAGAAAATAAAAGAATAAAATGTAATATAATAGTGTAAAACAGAACAAAAATAAAAAAATAAAAGATAAAATAGAAAAAAAAGAATAGAAAATAAAAGTGTAAAAAAAATAGAAAATAAAAGAATAAAAAATAATATAAAAAAAAAAAACAAACAGAACAAAAAATAAAATAATAGAAAAAAACTGAATAGAAAAAAAAAGGATAAAATAGAAAATAAAAGAATAGAATGGAATATAATAGTGTAAAACAGAACAGAATACAAAAAAAAAGAATAGAAAAAAATTGAATAGAAAAAAAAGGGATAAAATAAAAATAAAAAAAAATAGAATAAAATAGAGTAAAACAGAACAAAATTGAAAATATAAGAATAGAAAAAAATAGAATAGAAAAAAAAGGGATAAAATATAAAATAAAAGAATAGAATGGAATATAATAGTGTAAAACAGAACAGAATACAAAATAAAAGAATAGAAAAAATAGAATAGAGAAAAAAAAAGGATAAAATAAAAAAGAATAGAATAAAATAGAGTAAATCAGAACAGAACACAAAATAAAAGAAAAGGAAAAAATAGAATAGAAAAAAAGGGATAAAATATAAAATAAAAGAATAGAAAAAAATAGAATAGAAAAAAAGGGATAAAATATAAAATAAAAAAATAGAATAGAGTAAAACAGAACAGAATACAAAATAAAAGAATAGAAAAAAAAATAGAAAAAAAAGAATAAAAAATAAAAAAAGGGATAAAATATAAAATAAAATAATAGAATTGAATATAATAGTGTAAAACAAAACAAAATAGAAAATATAAGAATAGAAAAAAATATAATAAAAAAAGGGATAAAATATAAAATAAAAGAATAGAATGGAATATAATAGTGTAAAACAGAACAGAATACAAAATATAAGAATAGAAAAAATATATAATAGAAAAAAAAGGGATAAAATAGAAAATAAAAGAATAGAATGGAATATAATAGTGTAAAACAGAACAGAATACAAAATAAAAGAATAGAAAAAATGTTATAGGAAAAAAAAGGATAAAATAGAAAATAAAAGAATAGAATAGAATAGAGCAAAACAGAACAGAATAAAAAATAAAAGAATAGAAAAAAATTGAATAGAAAAAAAGGGATAAAATAGAAAATAAAATAATATAATAGAATAGAGTAAAACAGAACAGAATACAAAATAAAAGAATAGAAAAAAATAGAATAGAAAAAAAAGGGATGCGATAGAAAATAAAAGAATAGAATGTAATTTAATAGTGTAAAACAGAACAGAATACAAAATAAATAGAATAGAAAAAAATAGAAGAATAGAAAAAAAAGAAAAAAAAATAAAAGAATAGAAAAAAATAGAATAGAAAAAAAGGGCGAAAATAAAAGAATAGAGTAAAACAGAACAGAATACAAAATAAAAGAATAGAAAAAAATAGAATAGAAAAAAATTGAATAGAAAAAAAAGGGATAAAATAGAAAATAAAAGAATTGAATATAATTGTGTATAACAGAAAAGAATACAAAATAAAAGAATAAAAAAATGTTAAAGGAAAAAAAAGGATAAAATAGAAAATAAAAGAATAGAATAGAGTAAAACAGAACAGAATACAAAATAAAAGAATAGAAAAAAAGGGATAAAATAGAAAATAAAAAAGAATATAATAAAATAGAGTAAAACAGAACAGAATACAAAATAAAAGAATAGAAAAAAAAATAGAATAGAAAAAAAAAGGGATAAAATAGAAAATAAAAGAATAGAATGGAATATAATAGTGTAAAACAGAACAGAATACAAAATAAAAGAATAGAAAAAAATAGAAGAGAAAAAAAAAGGATAAAATATAAAATAAAAGAATAGAATAGAGTAAATCAGAACAGAATACAAAATAAAAGAATAGAAAAAAATAGAATAGAAAAAAGAAAAAAAGGGATAAAATATAAAATAAAAGAATAGAATTGAATATAATAGTGTAAAACAGAACAAAATATAAAATATAAGAATAGAAAAAATAGAATAGAAAAAAAAGGGATAAAATATAAAATCAAAGAATAGAATGGAATATAATAGTGTAAAACAGAACAGAATACAAAATATAAGAATAGAAAAAAATATAATAGAATAAAAAGGGATAAAATAGAAAATAAAAGAATAGAATGGAATATAATAGTGTAAAACAGAACAGAATACAAAATAAAAGAATAGAAAAAAAGGGATAAAATAGAAAATAAAAAAGAATAGAATAAAATAGAGTAAAACAGAACAGAATACAAAATAAAAGAATAGAAAAAAATAGAATAGAAAAAAAAAGGGATAAAATGGAAAATAAAAGAATAGAATGGAATATAATAGTGTAAAACAGAACAGAATACAAAATAAAAGAATAAAAAAATGTTAAAGGAAAAAAAAAGGATAAAATAGAAAATAAAAGAATAGAATAGAGTAAAACAGAACAGAATACAAAATAAAAGAATAGAAAAAATTGAATAGAAAAAAAGGGATAAAAAAATAGAAAATAAAAGAATAGAGAAAAACTGAACAAAATAGAATAGAAAATAAAAGAACAGAATAAAATAAAAAATAGAAAGAATAGAACAATCATCTGAAATTCAAATTTCAAATAGAATAAATTTGAATTTGAATTGAATAGAAAAGAATAGAATAGAAAATAAAATAATAGAACAGCCGAAAGATACTTTATGTGTTGAATATTTTGTAAATCCCTCCATTTTTATATATTTTTTTGTATTTTTCAGACCAACACTGAGGAAACTGAGGCCAGACAGCATGTATGAGACCTGGGTAAATATATTTGCATTCTTACTTCTAGATCGGTCCTTCTTAACCTTTTCAACACAGAGGAACCCCTTGAAAAAGTATTGAGGTCTCAGGGAAGTTCCTGATTAGTATTAGTCCTCTCGGTACGGCGTAATTAATGAAATTGTAGATATAATCATTAATTAATGAATATAGAATCCGGGGTACCCAAAACATTTGACACCCAAAGCAGATCGTTTCTACAATCCCAGGAGCAAAAATAAAAATGTAATGCCCCCTTATATTAGTGGTCAATGGTGAAAGACAATGGTGGTTACTTCCTCTCCCATTGGTGGTCATTACAAAGTGCCCCCCTATATTGATGGTCGGTGGGGAGGGCTTCTTATATTTATGGTCAGTAGGATAAGAGCCACTTACTTTATGGGGCAGTTGGAGGAAGAATACCTTTACATGAGTGATTATCTTTGTGGTTAGTCAAGGAACCCAGCACAACTTCTGGAGAAGCCATTTTGAACTCGGGTTCCTTCAGAGGTTGTTGGGGGTCCCTTGAGCCCATGGTTGATTGTCCTCCGATTTCATGGTGCCTGCATAGTTCCAGGGCCAACACCACTTGGGAAAGCCAACAGCATGGCACAAAGGGTCTTTTTTGAAGGGGGCAATGTTTCCCATTGACCCCCCAATGAACTGGTTTTGGTATGAGTTCTCTAAGACCTGAGAATTATTTTAGGTGTTCCTTTGGGGTAAAAGGCTGCTTTGCAGGAACCCCAGTTTAAAAAGACTGTTCTAAATCAGGGGTCTCCAAACTTTATAAACAAAGGGCCAGTTTACTGTCCTCCAAGCTTTAGGGGGGGGGGGGGCTGGACTTTGACCAGTGGGAGATGAAAATGTCTTGGTTTCAGTGGGATTAAACAATACCCCATCAATGGTATTAGGGGGAGTAATTGTGTCCCATCATTGGCGTCAGTGGAGGAATAGTGCCCCATCATTGGCATCAGTGAGAGGAATAGTGCCCCATCATTGGCGTCAGTGGGAGGAATAGTGCCCCATCATTGGTATTAGTGGGAGGAATAGTGCCCCATCATTGGCATCAGTGAGAGGAATAGTGCCCCATCATTGGTGTCAGTGTGAGGAATAGTGGCCCATCATTGGCATCAGTGGGAGGAATAGTGCCCCATCATTGGTATCAGTGGGAGAAATATTGCCCCCTTGTTAGTGTCAGTGGAAGACATGGTGCCTCATCATTGGTATCACTGGGAGGAATAGTGCCCCCTTGGTGTCAGTGGCAGGAATAGTGCCCCACCATTGGTATCAGTGGGAGGTATTATGCCCCACTGTTATTGTCAGTGGAAGACATGGTGCCTCGTTATTGGTATCAGTGGTAGAAATAGTGCCCCATCATTGGTGTCAGTGGGAGGAATAGTGCCACCTTGTTGATGTCAGTGGAAGACATGGTGCCTCATCATTACTATCAGTGGGAGGAATAGTGCACCATCATTGGTGTCAGTGGAGGAATAGTGCCCATCATTGGTATCACTGGGAGGAATAGTGTCCCCATCATTGGCATCAGTGGGAGGAATAGTGTCCCATCATTGGCATCAGTGGGAGGAATAGTGTCCCATCATTGTTGGTGTCAGTGGGAGGAATAGTGCCCCACCATTGGTATCAGTGGGAGTAATAGTGCCCCTTCATTGGTATCAGTGGGGGGAATAGTGTTCCATCATTGGTGTCAGTGGGGAATAGTGTCCCATCATTGGTATCAGTGGGAGGAATAGTGCCCCATCATTGGTATCAGTGGGGGAATAGTGCCCCATCATTGGTATCAGTGGGAGGAATAGTGCCCATCATTGGTATCAGTGGGGGGAATAGTGTCCCATCATTGGTATCAGTGGGAGGAATAGTGCCCCATCATTGGTATCAGTGGGAGGAATTGTGTCCCATCATTGGTATCAGTGGGGGGAATAGTGTCCATTGTCGGTGTCAGTGGCAGGAATCGCAGTTTGGAGACCCCTCTTCTAGATCAAAGTATTATGAAAACCAAAACATTTAGTGTAGTTTTGGATGGTGTTGGGAAGGATTCCATGTTATTGCTGTTCATGTTCTCCATATTTGTCCTGGTAGCCATTATTTCTGGGACAGAGAGGAAGTCTTCCAAGGTGGACACCAGTTTTGTTGACATTTGTCCACGTTGGAATGTCCCTCACTTTATAGAGATTCCCCTCATTTCCTGTTGTGTTTCTGCGATAGGAAGTGAAGGGAAATCTCCCCAGTGGGATATAATGTCTCATTCTCTTAAAGCAAGAAATTTAATCGAACGTCTTTTATTATCTCTTGTAGGAAGATGACTTGAACGGAATCCACATCGTGGCTTTCGCAGAGGAGGACGATCCTGGTAATGTATTGAAGTTTAACAGTTTTTATACAACTAAATGAAAAATCCCGAGCAGGCAGATTGTGTTCATTCCCCTATAATCTGTTTGTGTTCTGATGCTCCACCGTCTCCCTACTTGACATTCGTTGTGCGATCATAAGTGAAAATCACCAAATAGAAACGCTTGAAATGTTACACATAAAAGATTGCTGTAAAAGCTTCTGATTGTAAACCACCCACAGATTATCATTAACACCATTCTACAGAATTGTAAAATTACAAATCACAATTTAAGTGTTTGTATAGATGAGCCTGTACAGAACACTTTACAGTGCATTTAGAGTTTTTTTTTTTAATATTATTTTGAAATGTTTGTTTCCTTCTGGCCTGCTTCTGACATCCTTTCAAGTTTCTTCTGACCTGCTTCTTACCTCCTTCTTTCTGACCCATGACCTTTTTCTGACTAACTAATGACCTGCTTCTGACAGTCCCTTGAGCTCCTTATGATGTACTTCATCCTAGATCTTTTTGACCCATGACCTTCTTCTATCTTCTGACCTTCTTCTGAAAGCCCCTTGAGTTCCTTCTGACCTGAAACCTCCCTCTACCTTCTGATTTGCTTCTGTTTCCTTCCAAGCTTCTTCTGACCTGCTTTTTACCTCCTTCTTTTTGACCCATGACCTTCTTCTATCTTCTGACCTTCTTCTGAAAGCCCCTTAAGTTCCTTTTGACCTGAAACCTTCCTCTAACTACCTTCTGATTTGCTTCTGCTTCCTTCCAAGCTTCTTCTGACCTGCTTCTTACCTCCTTCTTTCTGACCCATGACCTTTTTCTAACTACCTACTGACCTGCTTCTGACAGTCCCTTGAACTCCTTATGATGTACTTCATCCTAGATCTTTTTGACCCATGACCTTCTTCTATCTTCTGACCTTCTTCTGAAAGCCCCTTGAGTTCCTTCTGACCTGAAACCTCCCTCTACCTTCTGATTTGCTTCTGTTTCCTTCCAAGCTTCTTCTGACCTGCTTCTTACCTCCTTCTTTCTGACCCATGACCTTTTTCTGACTAACTAATGACCTGCTTCTGACAGTCCCTTGAGCTCCTTATGATGTACTTCATCCTAGATCTTTTTGACCCATGACCTTCTTCTATCTTCTGACCTTCTTCTGAAAGCCCCTTGAGTTCCTTCTGACCTGAAACCTCCCTCTACCTTCTGATTTGCTTCTGTTTCCTTCCAAGCTTCTTCTGACCTGCTTTTTACCTCCTTCTTTTTGACCCATGACCTTCTTCTATCTTCTGACCTTCTTCTGAAAGCCCCTTAAGTTCCTTTTGACCTGAAACCTTCCTCTAACTACCTTCTGATTTGCTTCTGCTTCCTTCCAAGCTTCTTCTGACCTGCTTCTTACCTCCTTCTTTCTGACCCATGACCTTTTTCTAACTACCTACTGACCTGCTTCTGACAGTCCCTTGAACTCCTTATGATGTACTTCATCCTAGATCTTTTTGACCCATGACCTTCTTCTATCTTCTGACCTTCTTCTGAAAGCCCCTTGAGTTCCTTCTGACCTGAAACCTTCCTCTACCTTCTGATTTGCTTCTGCTTCCTTCCAAGCTTCTTCTGACCTGCTTCTTACCTCCTTCTTTTTGACCCATGATCTTCTTCTATCTTCTGACCTTCTTCTGAAAGCCCCTTGAGTTCCTTTTGACCTGAACCCTTACTCTAACTACCTTCTGATTTGCTTCTGCTTCCTTCCAAGCTTCTTCTGACCTGCTTCTTACCTCCTTCTTTCTGACCCATGACCTTTTTCTGACTAACTAATGACCTGCTTCTGACAGTCCCTTGAACTCCTTATGATGTACTTCATCCTAGATCTTTTTGACCCATGACCTTCTTCTATCTTCTGACCTTCTTCTGAAAGCCCCTTGAGTTCCTTCTGACCTAAAACATCCCTCTACCTTCTGATTTGCTTCTGCTTCCTTCCAAGCTTCTTCTGACCTGCTTCTTACCTCCTTCTTTCTGACCCATGATCCTTTTCTAACTACCTACTGACCTGCTTCTGGCAGTCCCTTGAGCTCCTTATGATGTACTTCATCCTAGATATTTTTGACCCATGACCTTCTTCTATCTCCTGACCTTCTTCTGAAAGCCCCTTGAGTTCCTTCTGACCTGAAACCTTCCTCTACCTTCTGATTTGCTTCTGCTTCCTTCCAAGCTTCTTCTGACCTGCTTCTTACCTCCTTCTTTTTGACCCATGATCTTCTTCTTTCTTCTGACCTTCTTCTGAAAGCCCCTTGAGTTCCTTTTGACCTGAAACCTTCCTCTAACTACATCCTTTTAAGCTTCTTCTCTCCAGCTTCTTACCTCCTTCTTTCTGACCCATGACCTTCTTCTAACTACATTCTTACCTGCTTTTGACAGCACCTTGAGTTCTTTCTGACCTGCTTCTTACTTTCTTCTGACCTGAAGCCTTTTTCTGATTACCCTCTGACCTGCTTCTGACATCCTCCCAAATTTCTACTGACCTGCTTCTTAGCTCCTTCTTTCTGAACCATGACCTTCTTTTAACTATCTTCTGACATTCTCCTAGCTCCTTCTGACATCCAATCTTCTCCTATCTACATTTTGACCTGCTTATGGCAGCCCCTTGACTTCCTTCTGACATGCTTCTTACCTCCTTCTGACCTGCAACCTTCTTCTGACTATCTTTTGATCTGCTTCTGACATCCTCCCAAGCCTCTTCTGACCTGCTTCTTACCTGCTTCTGAAAGCCCTTTGAGTTCATTCTGTCCTGCTTATTATCTCCTTCTTTCTGACCCATGACTGTCTTCTAACTACCTTCTTACCTGCGTCTGAAAGCCCTTTGAGTTCTTTCTGTTCTGCTTCTTACCTCCTTTTTTCTGACCCATGAAATTCTTCTAACTATCTTCTTACCAGCTTCTGAAAGCCCTTTGAGTTCCTTCTGTCCTGCTTCTTTCTGACCCATGACTGTCTTCTAACTACCTTCTTACCTGCTTCTAAAAAAGCCCTTTGAGTTCTTTCTGTTCTGCTTCTTACCGCCTTCTTTCTGACCCATGACTATCTTCTAACTGCCTTCTGACCTGCTTGCTGCTTCTGACATCCTCCCAAATTTCTACTGACCTGCTTCTTAGCTCCTTCGTTATGACCCATGACCTTCTTTTAACTACCTTCTGATATTCTCCTAGCTCCTTCTGACATTCAATCTTCTCCTATCTACATTTTGACCTGCTTATGACAGCCCCTTGACTTCCGTCTGACATGCTTCTTACCTCCTTCTGACCTGCAACCTTCTTCTGACTATCTTCAGATCTGCTTCTGACATCCTCCCAAGCCTCTTCTGACCTGCTTCTTACCTTCTTCTTACCTTCTTCTTTCTTACCCATGAAATTCTTCTAACTTTCTGCTGACCTGCTTCTGAAAGGCCTTTGAGTTCCTTCTGTCCTGCTTCTTACCTCCTTCTTTCTGACCCATGACTGTCTTCTAACTACCTTCTTACCTGCTTCTTACATCTTCTTGAGCTGCTTCTGAAAGCCCTTTGAGTTCTTTCTGTTCTGCTTCTTACCTCCTTCTTTCTGACCAAGATTGTCTTCTAACTACTTTCTTACTTGCTTCTGAAAGCCATTTGAGTTCCTTCTGTCCTGCTTTTACCTCCTTCTTTCTGACCCATGACTATCTTCTTACTACCTTCTTACCTGCTTCTTACATCTTCTTGAGCTGCTTCTGACCTTCGACCTTCTTCTGACTACTTTCTGACCTGCTTCTGACATCCTCCTAAGCTCCTACTGACCTGTGCCCCACTTCCGACTTGCTTGTGACTTGCTTCAGACGACCTCCTGACCTGCTGATGATCTGGTTCTGAGTTACTTGTGACCTGATCCTGACTTGGTTCTGAGCTCTTTCTGACTTCCTTCGCACCTACTTCTAAACTCCTTTTGACTTGTTTTGAATTTGCTTCCCCTCACTTTGGAGACATTTTGCACTCTTTCTGTTGTTCCTCCAGAAGGGAAGTCTTCACAACCAGGGCACATACACAAAACTATAGAAAATCCTAAAGATTTGATAATGCGGCGTACACACGGTCGGAATTTCCGATGGAAACAGTCCGAAGGGAGCTTTTCATCGGATTTTCCGACCGTGTGTATGCCCAACGGTCTTTTTCTGTCGGAATTTCCGACGGACTTTGAATTGAGAACCTGTTCTAAATTTTTCCGACGGAAAACCTTTCTATCGGATTTTCCGATCGTGTGTAGGCAATTCCGACACGCAAAATTCAGACGCATGCTCGGAAACAATTCGACGCATGCTCGGAAGCATTAAACTTCCCTTTTATAGTGCTGTCGAACGTGTTTTATGCCGCTGTGTTATTGACCGTCGGAATTTGGTGTGATCGTGTGTAGGCAGCTTGAGCGGAATTCCGTCGGAAAAACCGGAGTTTTTTCCGACGAGAATTCCGATCGTGTGTACGCGGCATTAGGCTTCCCTACCCTTTTAAAAACAAAAACAAATGTCTTGAAATACAATTTAAGTTTCATATATTTTAAACCTTTAAAGAATGTTGTTGTTTAACTGATGTTTTTTTTTTAAACAGATGGTTATGAGTTTTTGGAGATCATCAAGGATGTTGCAGAGGACAATACCGATAACCCCGACCTTAGCATTATCTGGATTGACCCCGAGGACTTCCCACTGGTAAAAATTGTTGTATATTACACTTAAATATTGCCATAGAGTGGACACCCAAATAATAAAATGTTGGGCTTTGTTGAACTGTTCACCGGAATGCCTATTACCAGTCCCCAAAGGGCTAATGTTATCAGTGAAATAAAAAAAGTAACATGCAAATGTATAGCAATTTAAAATTGACCCAATATAGGATCTCAGAAAACAGGCTGTATAATTTCTATATTTCCTTCGACGATAGTAAATTCAGCATTTAAAATTTATCAGATATCACTATCTGTTCCGACTAGTTTGTATTTAAGAACTACTTATTGTCATTCAACGTTTATGATCCAACTGCACCATTGTTTATGAGGCTATTCAGGAAAAGAGTTAATTCATTAGGCCAGTGACTAGGGATAATTGGAATTGGGAGTTTTTATCTTCCCAACATTTTGGCAAAATTGGGAGAGTGCTTCAGAGTTAATAAAGAAGGCAGAATTATGGTTTGTGGTGGTCTTTTAAGGGTACATTGGTTTTTAATGGCTCCACAATATTAGGGTCCAGCTCACAGCTTGCAGCTCTAGGAACCAGTGCATACAATATACCAGCCCTGAGGAAGCTTTTGTGACCCCTCGAAATTGGCCACACACAATAGTGGATCCTCTTTTTTTAAACTTAGAGCTGATTTTCTTTTTTTGTGCATAGTTACATTGGTCCAGCTTGGATCAATTCAAGTATAGTTCACCCAAACCACTAGGCTAGTGGCAAGGGATAATTGAAATTGAGAGTTCTTATTTTCCCCAAATTTTGGTAAAATTGGGAGAGTGCTTCAGAGTTAATTAAGAAGGCAGGATTATGGTTTGTGGTGGTCTTTAAAGGGTGCACTGGGGTTTTAATGGCTCCACAATATTAGGGTCCAGCCCACAGTTTGCAGCTCTAGGAACCAGTCCATACAATATACCAGCCCTGAGGAAGCTTTTGTGACCCCTCGAAATTGGCCACACACAATAGTGGATCCTCTTTTTTTAAACTTAGAGCTGATTTTTTTTTCTCTGCATAGTTACATTGGTCCAGCTTGGATTCATTCAAGTATAGTTCACCCAAACCACTAGGCCAGTGACAAGGGATAATTAAAATTGAGAGTTCTTATTTTCCCCAAATTTTGGTAAAATTGGGAGAGTGCTTCATAGTTAATTAAGAAGGCAGGATTATGGTTTGTGGTGGTCTTTAAAGGGTGCAATGGGGTTTGAATGACTCCACAATATTAGGGTCCAGCCCACAGTTTGCAGCTCTAGGAACCAGTCCATACAATATACCAGCCCTGAGGAAGCTTTTGTGGCCCCTCGAAATTGGCCACACACAATAGTGGATCCTCTTTTTTTAAACTTAGAGCTGATTTTTTTTTCTGTGCATAGTTACATTGGTCCAGCTTGGATTCATTCAAGTATAGTTCACCCAAACCACTAGGCCAGTGACAAGGGATAATTAAAATTAAGAGTTCTTATTTTCCACAAATTTTGGTAAAATTGGGAGAGTGCTTCAGAGTTAATTAAGAAGGCAGAATTAGGGTTTGCGGTGATCTTTAAAGGGTGCAATGGGATTCAAATGGCTCCACAATATTAGGGCCCAGCCCACAGTTTGCAGCTCTAGGAACCAGTCCATACAATATACCAGCTCTGAGGAAGCTTTTGTGACCCCCAAAATTGGCCACACACATTAGGGCAGGGGTAGGTAACCTTGGCACTCCAGCTGTGGTACAGACTACAAATCCCATCATGCCTTTGCCTCTGCCTCTGGGAGTCATGCCTGTGATTGTCAGGGTCTTGAAATCTCTCATTGGACTTGTAGTTTCACCACAGCTGGAGGGCAGAGGTTGCCTACCCCTGCCTTAGAGGATCTTTTTTCAACTTAGAGCTGATTTTTTTTTTTTTTTTTTTGCATAGTTACATTGGTCCAGCTTGGACCAATTCAAGTACAGTATACATATTCCAAACCTGCTGGATCCTTGTAGAAGCAGATTATCGTAGTAGGAGCCGCCACTACTACAATGATCCTCACTGTCTTCCAGATCCTGTGGTGAGCAGCAGCCCTGCTGTATAGTGAACTCATTTGCATGGGCACCATTCAGAGAATGTCTTGTTTTTTTTTCTCAATAAATACAAGCCATTCCCTCATTAGAGAAGGTGGAGATTTTGACGTCTCTTTTCCCGCCTCCCCATCTCGTCCAATCAGAGAGTGGTTTGCATTCTTGGAGTAAAATCCAAGGTGTTCTCTGAATGGCACCCATACCAAGAATGCCCCCCCCCCAGCTTTGGAGTAGGGCAGCCTGCCTTTTGGCACCGGACCTGGAAGACACCATTTCCACAGGAGTCCCACAGGTATGGAAAATGTATACTAAGATAAGTCCAAGCAACAAATAAACCCATACCTGGAATTCAGCTTTAAGGTGCTAAAAACGTAAATCTTGGGTTGCACCGTTACAGCGCATATCTGGACCTTTGTCTATGAGGATACAAAAACAGCTCCCAGAGGTTTGGATGGGCAGCACTAGGACATATGGCTATTTCTTTAAGCCTTTCCATCATAAGTTATAAAATCCATTCCAATAAAAAAAGAAAAAAAAAAACCCCTTCAAAGTAATTTCATCCGTGTCAGCACAGTTCATTATCGTATCGCTTCATACTGCGGGCGACATCGTTACGAATCCACACAATTATCACCCTGAAATTGACAGCAGTGCGTCTTCTTTGCTGTTGAGTTGCAATCTCTTTTTCGGGGACTGGCGAAGGCTTCCGAGGTGTGGGGGCAACAAAGGCTCCATTCTAGCTGAACCACAGGCGGGGCAACAGAACTGTGGCCGTCGGTTGACAATAGCCAGACGACATGTCCTCTGCGGGTTTCTTTGGCAAGCTTTGCATGATCTGGGAGTGTGGGAATGCCAACTGAGGGAGACGTGAGTGAAATTTGTGCACCCTTTAATAAACTCCCCTTGTTCTTTTCTCTCCTTTTTCAGCTGATCCCCTACTGGGAAGAAAAATTTGGCATCGACCTGTCTCGCCCTCATATCGGCGTGGTGAATGTGACTGATGTAAGTAGATAATGGATTTCACTTATGACTAGTGCACAACTGCCATTTTTTATTTTAGTAAATGACGGTGCCATATTACAGGCTAACGGCACCCAGTTTTGTGGTCCTTGGTGTACTATAGTTCGTAGCATCAAACCATTCCTCTGATATAATGTCTTAATTATTTTCTAATACATTTTTATCTCTTTGTTTGGTTCTCTGATTTTCCTCTATGTCCTCTTCCCGCCTGCCCGAAAACATTAAAGCAGAGGTGCAGGTCTGGAAGATACAAAGAAATGGGTCACACTGGAGACATGTGACAAGTAGGACATGCCCCAGTGGTGATCATGGAAGATCAGGATAGGGGTGCCACATCTCTCTGGTTTGGGGTCAACGCAGATCAGTCATGGTGACCTCTTCCAGTCTTCCAGAAAAGAAGGATACAATAAGGTTGGAATGTCAGGTGGGCCTGTCGTAAGATACTGTATATTCCGTTATGTTAAACCCCAACTACGGGAATTACGAAAACAATAACCTCTCTCTAAAATGCAAGAGCTAAAATATTGTTAACACTAGGGGTTGAGGAATAAGGTGTAATATTTACCCTTCGCTTCTGCCGGCTTTCCCCTATCTAAGCAACCAGTCCACAGAAGCCTCTTCTATAAGGTGCTCCAGGCTACGGTCCCATGATGACATCATCAGATAGAAGGCAGGGCCAATGGCCTCCATTTGCACATGAGAATGGCAAAGGACCACCCTCACAAGTGGGAATGGAGAACAGCACTGAAGCCTGCCTGAGCAAGGAGTAAGGTAAGTATTATCACATACAGTTCAAGACTATTGGCCCTAAATTGTACTTGATGACGTCATCATGGGACCGTGGCCTGGAGCACCTTTTGGAAGAAGCTTCGGGGGACTGGTTGCTTAGATGGCCGGCAGAAATTAAGGGAAGTGTAAATATTATCACATACAGTTCAAGGCTATTGGCCCTAAATTGTACTTGATGACGTCATCATGGGACCATGGCCTGGAGCACCTTATAGAAGAGTCTTAAGGGGACTGGTTGCTTAGATGGCCGGCAGAAATGAAGGGAAGGGTAAATATTATCACATACAGTTCAAGGCTATTGGCCCTAAATTGTACTTGATGACGTCATCATGGGACCGTGGCCTGGAGCACCTTATGGAAGAAGCTTCGGGGGACTGGTTGCTTAGATGGCCGGCAGAAATGAAGGGAAGGGTAAATATTATCACATACAGTTCAAGGCTATTGGCCCTAAATTGTACTTGATGACGTCATCATGGGACCGTGGCCTGGAGCACCTTATAGAAGAGTCTTAAGGGGACTGGTTGCTTAGATGGCCAGCAGAAATGAAGGGAAGGGTAAATATTATCACATACAGTTCAAGGCTATTGGCCCTAAATTGTACTTGATGACGTCATCATGGGACCGTGGCCTGGAGCACCTTATAGAAGAGTCTTCAGGGGACTGACTGCTTAGATGGCCGTCAGAAATGAAGGGAAGGGTAAATATTATCACATACAGTTCAAGGCTATTGGCCCTAAATTGTACCTGATGACGTCATCATGGGATCGTGGCCTGGAGCACCTTATGGAAGAAGCTTCAGGGGACTGGTTGCTTAGATGGCCAGCAGAAATGAAGGGAAGGGTAAATATTATACCTTATTACTTAACCTTTAGAGCTGTCGTCTCCAAGCTGCGGCCCAAGGCTGGATGCACCCCTTTGCAGGCTTTTATCTGGCCCTTGGGGCAATATTTCATCTTCTGATACCAGCAATGGGGCATAATTCTCCCCATTAACACCAACAAAGGGGTACAATTCCTCCCAATGACACCAACTATGGAGCACAGTTCCTCTTACTGACCCGAAAGATGGGGCATTGTTTATTCCCACTTTCTACTTCCAGTGGTCACAGTCCAACTCCCCTGACCTTTGTTTGGAGACCCCTGCCTCAGAGTTAACAAACATTTAATGCTTGCATTTTGGGGGGCTATTTTCTTGTAATTCCCAGCGTTGGGCTTTACCGTAAAGGAATATCTGATGACAGGTCCACCTGAAGAAAACATTCCAACATTGTTGAATCATTCTTTTCGACAGCTACTAGAAGAGGTCACCATGACCAATCTCCATTGACCCCCCAACCAGAGTGATGTGGCACCCCTATCCTGATCTTTTCATGATCACTGCTGGGGCATGTCCTACGCGTCACATTTCTCCAGTGTGACCCATCCGTTCTTATCCTCCAGACCCGGACCTCCGTTTTAATCAACCAGATGTCTCATGATGAATCACGGATGTAATCATGTGGCCTATACATGTGCCCCAATATGACAATCAGCCCACCATCTCACAAGGCCTACTATCTGGCCTTTTAATCAGTCTTTCATTCTCGTCCCTCATCTGCTTGGAAACAGAACATTTTTGTTGCTTTCTTTGCGCTTTTTTTCCCCCCCTCTACATGTGCCTGATGAAAGCTTCCTCAATGTTCCTTTGTTGTACCTGCCATTATCCTTTTCCATTCGGTGCCCTTTCATCCCAGAGCTCCATTGTGTCCTTTCACCGGAGAATAATTACAGCTCTCACTCCCGCTGCCTCGTGTCTTCCTTGTAATGTGGCGCGACTCCGCGCCGTGCTGGGGACCGGCCATAATCTGAAGAAGAGACAGCTGTGCCATTTAACAGTAAAGCCTCAGCTGTGTGCGCATATCCTTTGTTATGACAGCTCGGCCTGTCTAGATCAGGAAATGCTCTAAGTGGACCTAACGTCATATATATTCTTCATGTTAATCATAAAAAATACAGGATTACAGTCCCCTCTCCCTCGCCGTTAATATGTAGCTTTTGTTTAAATAAGGAGTAGAAGGCTCAATAAAGGCCCGTTGATCCTGTCAGACACTTTGTATAGGAAGCCCTTCCTGTTTGCTCCTGACCACGCTAACCATGGAAGCAGATCCTTGCATGTGATGCCATAGGCTGGCACGCCCCTGTCCAGCCCTGCCCTATTTGATTGACAGCAGCTCCTCACAGGTGTTGCATGACTGCTGAATAAAACTAGTAGTGGAAGGCCTAGTAAAGACCTGATGATCTTGCCATTTCTCTTGTATAGGAACCCCATCCTGTTCCTAACTACGCTAGGCACTGAAGCAGCTCCATGCTAGCGTGGTCGTTTTGCGTGTGATGTCACAAGCTGGCGTTCCCCTGTCCAGCCCTGCCCTATTTGATTGGCAGAAGCTCCTCACAGGCGGTACGCTCAAAAAGAGTAGTCACCACCCCCACAGAACAGAACTCAGGGTTAGTCAAGGCAACTATGTTCCCTGCACTGGGAAAGAAAGATGGAAAGAAGGCCTGCATGGTTGCATGACTGCTGACTAAAACTAGTAGTGGAAGGCCTAGTAAAGACCTGATGATCTTGCCATTTCTCTTGTATAGGAACCCCATCCTGTTCCTAACTACGCTAGGCACTGAAGCAGCTCCATTCTAGCATGGTCATTTTGCATGTGATTTTACAAGCTGGCATTCCCCTGTCCGGTCCTGCCCTGTTTGATTGAGAGAAGCTCCTCACAGGCGGTGCGCTAAAAAGAGTAGTCACCGCCCCCACAGAACAGAGCTCAGGGTTAGTCGAGGCAACTATGTCCCCTGCACTGGGAAAGAAAGATGGGAAGAAGGCCTGCATGGTTGCATGACTGCTGAATAAAACTAGTAGCGGAAGGCCTAGTAAAGACCTGATGATCTTGCCATTTCTCTTGTATAGGAACCCCATCCTGTTCCTAACTACGCTAGGCACTGAAGCAGCTCCATGCTAGCGTGGCCGTTTTGCGTGTGATGTCACAAGCTGGCGTTCCCCTGCCCAGTCCTTCCCTGTTTGATTGACAGAAGCTCCTCACAGGCGGTACGCTCAAAAGAGTAGTCTCCGCCCCTGCAGATCGGAGCTTACGGTCAGTCAGTGCAACTATGTCCCCCTGCACCTGGGAAGAAGGATGGGAAGAGCAGCCATGTGGCTGCATGGTCGCTAAATAGACCTAGTAGTGGAAGGCTCAGTAAAGACCCTTTGATCCTGACCAGTCCCCTTATATTGGAAGCTCTTCCTGTTGTTCCTAACCACGCTAAGAATGTGATAGCGCAAGCTGGCAAGCCCTTGTCCAGCCCTGCTTTGCTTGATTGAGAACAGCTCCTCACCCAAAATGGGGGTAGTGTATGGACAGGTCACCTGACAGGGACAGTGATTAGCAGCAGGGAGAGGTTCCAGTAGGGAAAGGATAGGGGCACGCCATCCTTCTAGAAATCTCCCCATTTGGGCTCGGACCCGCCAGGCCGCATTCCACCCCTCAAGACAGATGATGTCGGCACACCAGGACCGGCTCTGCTGCACATTGCTGATATCGCCATGAGTGTCCCCAGTGCCTGGAGTTTACCTTTAAAATAGTGGTAAGGAAACTGTAGCAGATTCTCAAGTCCGCTGGAAAATCCTTGAAGCTGAGGAAATGCTAACTTATCCACGGCCACCTTTTACCCCCCTAGTAACTGGACGACACTGTCAGAAGCGTACTTACCGAGGCCGAGATGCCGAGATCGGTTCACCCTTGCGACCCAGCGCAGTTTGCCCCCTGGAGGTGGCACAGGGAGCAAATGGCACCAAGAGGCACAGGTCACCCCCGTTTGGTGGGCGGAGCTTGCGTGAAGGTCCGGTGGGAGTGAAGACTGGGCCCGGGCAGGCAGACGGGCAACAGGTGCTGTAGGCAGGTGCACAAGAACCAGGCTGGGGGTCAAACACAGGCGGTAGCTGTAAGTCCGTACAGGCTGAACAGGGGTGTTTGTGAGAGACACAAGCAAGACCAGGTTTACAGGGAAGGTTGACTGGTGCAGCAGGCAGATACTCAGAACCCGGCTGGGGGTCAAACACAATAGTCACTGGGTGTCAGCACAGGCTGGGAAGGGGTGTCTTGGGAGACACAAGGCAAGTCCAGGTCACAAGCAGTGGGTCAGGCAAGGAGACAGGAGGCAGGCCCGGGTCACAGGCAGAGGGTCAAACACTGGAGAAAAGCAGAGTCCGTAAAACAAGCCAGGGGGTCAAGGTCCAGGAGATGGGCAGCAGAGTCTAAGGCAATCCGGGGCAAAACACAGGTAGGCAGATACAGGAGAACAGGGTCACAGGTACTGAGCTGGAGAGACAAACCAGCAAGGTGCCTGTGCGCCAAGGCGGCTTTTATAGGCGCCCAGGGGACGCTAGCCATGCGCCAGTGCGCACAGACGTGCGCCAGTGCGCATGTGCGTGCGCCAAACCGCCGGGCTGCGAATGCGCATGCGCCGGAGCGCCGAACCACCGCGCATGTGCGCAGGAACGTGGCCAGACCGTCCGGGAAGACTATTCCCCTGACAGACACACAGTTCGGGGAGTCAAATGAACAACTTTATTTAGCCAGAGCTGGCTTTTTATATGCTCCCCCATGCAAGGGGTTTCTTAACTCATTTTCCAGGGGCATTCCCCTAACAATAAAACCGTGCCCTACACATGACTAGGAGTGTAATTACATCTCGTAGCAGATAATAGGTGGATTCATTAACACGCTGAACGATAGGTGAATGGAAAGCTGACCCTCAGACCCTACTTAACCCAATTTACTTATTCAGACATCAGTAGACATTCCGTCTCCTCCTCTCCTGGAATGCCCCTTCTAGGAGCCGGGGTTCCTGGCCATCAACCTCACAGTATATTGGGGACTAGATCTTTAATATTTTGCTACAGAAACCACTCAACACTTGGAAAATCTAACAAGATCCGTTGTTTCTTTTGCAGGCTGATAGTGTTTGGATGGACATGGATGACGAAGAGGACCTGCCTACCGTGGACGAGCTGGAAGACTGGATTGAAGATGTTCTGGATGGTGATATCAACACTGAAGATGATGACGATGATGATGACGACGACGATGATGATGACGACGATGATGATGATGACGATGATGACGATGATGACGACGACGATGATGACGACGACGACGATGATGATGATGACGATGATGATGACGATGACGATGATGATGACGATGACTAAACAGTCATCAGAAAAGTCGTTAGCATCTAACTAGTTTATATATTAAAATGTCAAAACCTGACTTTAGTACCAACATATTTTTATATGAATTCTTGATTATTAATTTAAATCTTTAAACCTATCCGATTAGCTCAACACCGATCTTCGACACCCTTAAAAAAATCCACTCAAAGTTTCGGATCCTGGGGTTCAAACAAAGGGAATCCAATGAGATTTTCCCTTTCACCAACAGCCCAGGAGGACCACAGAAGCTCTTTCTGGTCTCTTTTTTTTTGATCTTCATAAAGTCTTAAGATAATCAAAATAGACTTTTAGCCTAAAAGAATAATTTTTTTCCAAAAACTTGTTTTTCAAGACCAAAAAAAAACTTTTTCTGGTCACCCATTAAGAATAGCTTAGATAATCTTAAGAGTTCCTACTGACCTGCAACTCTTGTCCAAACACTCAATAGTCACCCAAGTTCAGGTTGAGGACTTGATTTCACAAGTCCACCATTTCAAAAAGCCAATCAAATCTACCATGATATCGCCAACACAAGACGTGCCGTAAACAACACATGAATCCCATCATATGCCAGTCTTGGCTTTTGTTGGCAGTGTTGTATAACAGATGGCAGAAAAGGTTGCCTATCACAGTTTTTTTTTTGGCCAAGTACCATACATAAAAAAAAAAAAAAAGAAGATCTTTTACATTTTTCGAGAAGTGATGTCTCCTCATCGATCTCACGTCCAATCATCTCCTAAGTGGGCAAAAATGTGGACTTTATGCCCTTTCACATGATTTTTATTCTTGGACATTTTAATGTTTTCACCCGACATTTTATGTCATATGAAAAAAAAAAATATTGTTGCCCACTTGTCAAAGAACCTCAAGCATCACTCGCAAGGTCTTAAATGTTTATCGACTGTGATCTTCTTCCCACAATTTGCAACTGATAAGAAAACCAAAAATCAGTAACATCCAAACTGTGTACGTGTGTTTTTTTCTGTTTTTTTAAGGTTTTCCTTCATAGTTTCTGGCAGTGGTCTCCAAACTGCGGCCCTTTGCTTGCCTTCATCTGGCCTTTGGGGCACTATTGCTTCCACTGCTACCATGAGTAGAACAATGACACCAATGGGGCATTATTCCTCCCGATGACACCAACAATGTGGCATTAATACTCCCACTGACACAAACAATGGGGCACTATTCATTCAACTTATGCCAATGATGGACACTATTCCTCCCACTGACACTAACAATGGGGTGCTATTCCTTACATTAATACCAATGATGGGACACTATTCCTCCCACTGATACCAATGATGGGACACTATTCCTCCCACGGACACCAATGATGGGACACTATTCCTCCCACGGACACCAATGATGGGACACTATTCCTCCCACTGATACCAATGATGGGGCACTATTCCTCCCACTAATACCAATGATGGGGCACTATTCCTCCCACTGATACCAATGATGGGACGCTATTCCTCCCACTGATACAATGATGGGACACTATTCCTCCCACGGACACCAATGATGGGACACTATTCCTCCCACGGACACCAATGATGGGACACTATTCCTCCCACGGACACCAATGATGGGACACTATTCCTCCCACGGAACAAACATATTACAGCGCACACATGCAAAACTGACATTTACCTCCAGCAAGGCTATTTAAAAGCACCTAGACAGACATTTTCAAAAAACATTATCAAAAAATATGGGGATTTGGTCACACCATATTGCTATATGGTGCTTAAGCCCACTTACTGCGACAAAGTACCCCATGATTAGTGGGTCCTACACTATCCATAGATCGGGAGACTATTCCTCCCACGGACACCAATGATGGGACACTATTCCTCCCACTGATACCAAAGATGGGGCACTATTCCTCTCACGGACACCAATGTATGGGCACTATTCCTCCCACTGACACCAACAGTGGGGTATTATTCCTCCCACTGACACCAATGATGGGGCATTATGCCTCTACTGATACCAATGATGGGGCACTATTCCTCCCACTGATACCAATGATGGGGCACTATTCCTCCCACTGATACCATTGATGGGACATTATTCCTCCCACTGATACCAAAGATGGGGCACTATTCCTCCACTGATACCAATGATGGGGCACTATTCCTCCCACTGATACCAATGATGGGACGCTATTCCTCACACTCACACCAACAGTGGGGGACCCCCCTAACGCCCGAAGGACAGTAAACTGGCCCTTTGATTATAAAGTTTAGTGACCCCCCGATTTAAGGTGTAGAAGGAGTTCTGACCATTAGAAGTTGCCCTCCTATGTTGGGATTTTCTTGGATATTCTGTTCCTGACAATGATGGGACACTATTCCCCCACTGATACCAATGATGGGACCACTATTCCTCCCACTGATACACTATTCCTCCCACTGATACCAATGAGGGGACACTATTCCTCCCACTCGCACCAACAGTGGGGGACCTTTCCTTCAACTGAAGCATTGTTTACTCCCATTGATTCCAGGGCATTAGTACTCCCACTGGCCCTAATTTGCCCCCCCCCCCCTAACGCCTGAAGGACAGTAAACTGGTCCTTTGATTATAAAGTTTAGTGACCCCCCCCGATCTAAGGTGTAGAAGGAGTCCTGACCATTAGATGTTGCCCTCCTATGTTGGGCTTTTCTTGGATGTTCTGTTCATGACAATGATGAGACACTATTCCTTCCACTGATACCAATGAAGGGACACTATTCCTTCCACTGATACCAATGATGGGGCACTATTCCTCCCACTGATTCCAATGATGGGACACTATTCCTCTCACTGATACCAATGATGGGACACTATTCCTCCCACTGATACCAATGATGAGACACTATTCCTCCCACTGATACCAATGATGGGACACTATTCCTCCCACTGATACCAATGATGGGACACTATTCCTCGCACTCACACCAACAGTGGGGGACCTTTCCTTCAACTGAAGCATTGTTTACTCCCATTGATTTCAGGGCATTAGTACTCCCACTGGCCACATTTTGCCCCCCCCCCCCCTCTAACGCCCGGAGGACAGTAAACTGGCCCTTTGATTATAAAGTTTAGTGACCCCCCCGATCTAAGGTGTAGAAGGAGTCCTGACCATTAGAAGTTGCCCTCCTTCTTGGATATTCTGTTCTTGACAATGATGGGACACTATTTCTCCCACTGACACCAATGATGGGACACTATTCTTCCTACTGACACCAATGATGGGACACTATTCCTCCCACTGATACCAATGATGGGACACTATTCCTCCCACTGATACCAATGATGGGGCACTGATACCAATGATGGGACTATTCCTCCCACTGATACCAATGATGGGACACTATTCCCCCCACTGATACCAATGATGGGACACTATTCCTCCCACTGATACCAATGATGGGACACTATTCCTCCCACTGACACTAATGATGGGGGCACTATTCCTCCCACTGACATTGACACCAATGATGGGACACTATTCTTCCACTGACACCAATGATGGGACATGATTCCTCCCACTGATACCAATGGGACACTATTCCTCCCACTGATACCACCAATGATGGGGCACTATTCCTCCCACTGATACCAATGATGGGACACTATTCCTCCCACTGATACCAAGATGGGGCACTATTCCTCCCACTGACACCCAATGATGGGACACTATTCCTCCCACTGATACCAATGATGGGACACTATTCCTCCCACTGACACCAATGATCGGACACTATTCCTCCCAATACCAATGATGGGGCACTATTCCTCCCACTGACACCAACACTGGGGCACTATTCCTTCAACTGAAGCATTGTTTACTCCCATTGATTCCAGGGCATTAGTACTCCCACTGGCCACAATTTGCCCCCCCCCCCTAACGCCCGAGGACAGTAAACTGGTCCTTTGATTATAAAGTTTAGTGACCCCCCCGATCTAAGGTGTAGAAGGAGTCCTGACCATTAGAAGTTGCCCTCCTTCTTGGATATTCTGTTCTTATTGATGGGACACTATTCCTCCCACTGACACCAATGATGGGACACTATTCCTCCCACTGATACCAATGATGGGACACTATTCCTCCCACTGATACCAATGATGGGACACTATTCCTCCCACTGACACCAATGATGGGACACTATTCCTCCCACTGACACCAATGATGGGACACTATTCCTCCCACTGACCCCAATGATGGGACACTATACATCCTACTGACACCAATGAGTGGGACACTATTCCTCCCACTGATACACAATGATGGGGCACTATTCCTCCCACTGATACCAATGATGGGGACACTATTCCTCCCACTGATACCAATGATGGGACACTATTCCTCCCACTGATACCAATGATGGGACATTATTCCTCCCACTGATACCAATGATGGGACACTATTCCTCCCACTGATACCAATGATGGGACATTATTCCTCCCACTGATACCAATGATGGGACACTATTCCTCCCACTCACACCAACAGTGGGAGACCTTTCCTTCAACTGAAGCATTGTTTACTCCCATTGATTCCAGGGCATTAGTACTCCCACTGGCCACAGTTTGCCCCCCCCCCCCTAACGCCCGGAGGACAGTAAACTGGCCCTTTGATTATAAAGTTTAGTGACCCCCCCGATCTAAGGTGTAGAAGGAGTCCTGACCATTAGAAGTTGCCCTCCTTCTTGGATATTCTGTTCTTGACAATGATGGGACACTATTTCCCCCACTGACACCAATGATGGGACACTATTTTCCTCCCACTGACACCAATGATGGGACACTATTCCTCCCACTGACACTGATGGGACACTATTCCTCCCAATGATGACAATGATGGGACACTATTCCTCCCACTGACACCAATGATCGGACACTATTCCTCCCACTGATACCAATGATGGGACACTATTCCTCCCACTGATACCAATGATGGGACACTATTCCTACACTGACACCAATGATGGGACACTATTCTTCCTACTGACACCAATGATGGGGGGCACTATTCCTCCCACTGATACCAATGATGAGACACTATTCCTCCCACTGATACCAATGATGGGACACTATTCCTCCCACTGATACCAATGATGGGACACTATTCCTCCCACTGATACCAATGATGGGACACTATTCCTCCCACTGACACCAATGATGGGACACTATTCCTCCCACTGATACCACCAATGATGGGACACTATTCCTCCCACTGATACCAATGATGGGACACTATTCCTCCCACTGACACCAATGATCGGACACTATTCCTCCCACTGATACCAATGATGGGACACTATTCTCCCACTGATACCAATGATGGGACACTATTCTTCCTACTGACACCAATGATGGGACTATTCCTCCCACTGATACCAATGATGGGGCACTATTCCTCCCACTGATACCAATGATGGGACACTATTCCTCCCACTGATACCAATGATGGGGCACTATTCCTCACTACCAATGATGGGGCACTATTCCTCCCACTGATACCAATGATGGGGCAATATTCCTCTCAAGGATACCAATGATGGGACACTATTCCTCCCACTGATACCAATGATGGTGCACTATTCCTCCCACCGATACCAATGATGGGGCACTATTCCTCCCACTGATACCAAATGATGGGGCACTATTCCTCCCACTGATACCAATGTATGGGCACTATTCCTCCCACCGATACCAATGATGGGACACTATTCCTCCCACTGATACCAATGATGGGCACTATTCCTCCCACCGATACCAATGATGGGGGCACTATTCCTCCCACCGATACCAATGATGGGACACTATTCCTCCCACTGATACCAATGTATGGGCACTATTCCTCCCACCGATACCAATGATGGGGCACTATTCCTCCCACCGATACCAATGATGGGGCACTATTCCTCCCACTGATACCAATGATGGGACACTATTCCTCCCACTGATACCAATGATGGGGCTCTCTTCCCCCCACTGACACCAATGATGGGGCACTATTCCTCCCACTGATACCAATGTATGGGCACTATTCCTCCCACCGATACCAATGATGGGGCACTATTCCTTCCACTGATACCAATGATGAGACACTATTCCTCCCACTGACACCAATGATGGGGCACTATTCCTCCCACTGACACCAATGATGGGACACTATTCCCCCTACTGATACCAATGACATGCACTATTCCTTCTAATACTGACAGTTTCTACTTCCATTGGCTACATTCTGCCACCCCCCCCTCCCCCCCGAAGTCCAAAGAACCGCAAATTGGACCTTTGTTTAGAAAGTTTGGAGACTTCTGGTTTATAGAAACAAAAAAAAAACAAGTCAAGGCTCATTAAATGGCTCTTTACATTGACCTCTGATGGAACCTAAATATTTAAAAACGAGTACAGTACCCAAATGGTAATATAAAGCCATAACAGCCTAGCCGGAATGAATAAATAAGGAGTAATTCAAGTGTGAAAAACAGTTACCTTTCCAGGAGAAAATGCTGCTCCAAGCTCCCATCAGTGCTAGCCCTAAGAATGCTGACTTTTAGTACTTGGTTCTTGTGATTTCAGCTTCAAAAAAAGAAAAAAAAAAGAACAGCCATTCCAAACGCTGATCAAAGAGCTCCCCCCCTCCTGAATTCTGAGGCCTTGGACATGTGGTCAGTACTGGAGGAAGCCTAGAGCAGTGTTTTCTCCAGCAAAATGTGGAAATGTGAGATAATAGTGCGCAAACTATTACCGTGTTTCCCCGAAAATAAGCCCGGGTCATATATTAATTTTGGCAACAAAAGACACAGTAGGGCTTATTTTCGGGTAGGTCTTACCATGTAATGTGCTGTCTTCTCCCCATTTCTCTTTCCCTGCCTGTCAGGAATCCCTAGTGCGAACTGAGTTAAAAATGCGTGTAAAATCCTATAATTTACTATATTACTGTAGTATAAATGTACAATGTATGTGTTATTTTATATATATATATATATATGTATGTATGTATATATATATATATATATATATATATATATATATATATATATATATATATATATATATATATATATATAATTGTGCTTGTAATTGTAATATACCGTATATACTCGAGTATAAGCCGACCCGAATATAAGCCGAGGCACCTAATTTTACCACAAAAAAATGGGAAAACGTATTGACTCGAGTATAAGCCTAGGGTGAGAAATTCGCAGCTACTGTAAGTGGAAAAGAGGGTCAATGATGCCCATTTGCAGCCTCACTGTGCCCATTTGCAGCCTCACTGTGCCCATTTACAGCCATAAGTCCCTTCAAACTCTGTAGTTAAGGGTTCCTAAATGCCCCCTAGCTGCAGCCAAAATGTGGGGTCTCTGAATCCAAAGGGTCCCGAAATGACATTGCTGCAGATGGACACAGTTGACCGACTTTGGGGCCCCATATCTCGTGCTAGGAACCCCAAATTTGGTGTGCAAACCAATATCCAAAGATGGGGTTCCTAGCACCAAGTGGCCCCGAGATACGGGGCCCCAAAGTCGGTTCCGAAAATGTCAAGCACTTTTCTGCAGCAGAGAATGACATTTTCCGAACCGATTTTGGGCCCCCGTATCTCGGGGCCACTTAGTGCTAGGAACCCCAGCTTTGGATATGTTGTAGTGCTAGTTCCACTCGGTTTACACGCCAAATTTTTCGGGGGCCCCAGAAAAGTGCTTGTCTCGAGTATAAGCCGAGGGGGGCATTTTCAGCACCAAAAAATGTGCTGAAAAACTCGGCTTATACTCGAGTATATACGGTAATTGTGCCAAATACCTTCGTTATAGCGCCGCTCTGCACTTCTGTGACCGCAATTCCCTGCAATTATATTACGGAAAACAACACACACATTGTACATTATATAGTACTGTAATAGAGTGGATTATAGGATTTTACAAGCATTTTAAACTAGGGCTTATTTTCGGGGTAGGGCTTATATTGCAGCCCAACTGGAAAATAACTCTAGGTCTTATTTTCGGGGAAACACGGTATCAAATAAATATATCCAAAAGACGTAAAAAGTGAATAGAACAGCTACATAAGAATGTGACAAGTATTCAAATAAGAAGGAGTGCCAAACGTTGCCACTGTGCCCGTTAAATGCTGCCACTGTGCCATCAAATGCTGCCACTGGGCCCATCAAACTGTGACTGCAATTCCCCGCAATTATATTACAGAAACACACACATTGTACATTATATAGTACGGTAATAGAGTGGATTATAGGATTTTACAAGCATTTTAAACTAGGGCTTATTTTCGGGGTAGGGCTTATATTGCAGCCCAACTGGAAAATAACGCTAGGTCTTATTTTTGGGGTAGGTCTTATTTTCAGGGTAGGTCTTATTTTCGGGGTAGGTCTTATTTTCGGGGAAACACGGTATCAAATAAATATATCCAAAATAAGTAAAAAGTGAATAGAACAGCTACATAAGAATGTGACAAGTATTCTAATAAGAAGGTAGATGAAACTTGTTATACAGTGAAAGTGTGCACAAAAAAAAAATGCATTCTAGTAAACTTTCAATAAAAAATGAAAAAAAAAAAGAGTTCAACATAGTGAAAAGGGTAAGAACAAAATAAGTCCAAATCAGATCCTGAAAAGGAAAACTCAATACAAGTCCACAACCATAAGGTGATAATCCTCAGATAAATGGATATAAAAGACTGATATGTGGGACATCCAAGATGGCGAATCTTCTCCAGATTGATAAGAATAAATACTCTTACCGCGACCGGCGGACCCGGATGTCGGCGACACCGAATCATTAGAGCACAGACATCCAGATCGATGAGTCTCCCAAACGATTGAAGGGAATCTCAGGTGGTATCTCCAAGAGGACCGCATGGGAATCGACCGAACAGGAAGCCCAATTGGAACGCCACAGAAACTCACAAACCGAACGCAGTATGTAGAGAAAAGAAGGGGGGCTCAAAAAAGGTAAAAAAGTAGGTTTATTTAAAAAAAAAAAATGACATGCATGGAATAAAAAGTGATCACGATTAATAAAACAATGTGGGAAGCGATGAACCTTGACCGGCGTGTTTCGTCCTACTAGGACAAAACGCATTCTTACCGAGACTGGTGGACCCGGATGTCGGCGACACCCAATCATTAGCGCATAGACATCCAGATCGATGAGTCTCCCAAACGATTGAAGGGACCAGGAATCTCAGGTGGTATCTCCAAAAGGACCTCATGGGAATCGACCGAACAGGAAGCCCAATTGGAACGCCACAGCAACTCACAAACCGAACGCAGTATGTAGAGAAAAGAAGGGGGGCTCAAAAAAAGGTAAAAAAGTAGGTTTATTTTAAAAAAAAAAAACGACATGCATGGAATAAAAAGTGATCACGATTAATAAAACTAATGTGGGGAGCGATGAACCTTGACCGGCGTGTTTCGTCCTACTAGAACGAAACGCATTCTTACCGAGACCTGTGGACCCGGATGTCGGCGACACCGAATCATTAGCGCATAGACATCCAGATCGATGAGTCTCCCAAACGATTGAAGGGACCAGGAATCTCAGGTGGTATCTCCAAAAGGACCTCATGGGAATCGACCGAACAGGAAGCCCAATTGGAACGCCACAGCAACTCACAAACCGAACGCAGTATGTAGAGAAAAGAAGG
This sequence comes from Lithobates sylvaticus, assembly GCA_028564925.1. Lineage (NCBI taxonomy): Eukaryota > Metazoa > Chordata > Amphibia > Anura > Ranidae > Lithobates > Lithobates sylvaticus. The sequence goes on from CM053038.1 coordinate 28,999,323, forward strand.
GGGGCTCAAAAAAGGTAAAAAAGTAGGTTTATTAAAAAAAAAAAACGACATGCATGGAATAAAAAGTGATCACGATTAATAAAACAATGTGGGGAGCGATGAACCTTGACCGGCGTGTTTCGTCCTACTAGGACGAAACGCATTCTTACCGAGACCGGTGGACCCGGATGTCGGCGACACCGAATCATTAGCGCATAGACATCCAGATCGATGAGTCTCCCAAACGATTGAAGGGACCAGGAATCTCAGGTGGTATCTCCAAAAGGACCACCAATTGGAACGCCACAGCAACTCACAAACCGAACGCAGTATGTAGAGAAAAGAAGGGGGGGGCTAAAAAAGGTAAAAAAAAAGAAGACATGCATGGAATAAAAAGTGATCATGATTAATAAAACAATGTGGGGAGCGATGAACCTTGACCGGCGTGTTTCGTCCTACTAGGACGAAACGCATTGCACATTTATAAATCGATAACATAAAAATATCACTTGCCCGACGCGTTTCGTCCTACTAGGACATATGCACATATCTAAATAGATAACATAAAAATATTACTTTCTCCAGCAAAGCTTTTTTATTTTTTTCAGCTCTTTAGTTATTCTTTATTTATCCGTTGCAGCGAGACTGTTATTTTAGCTTCATGTTAACGTTTGGTCCACCTTAATTGGATGTCCTCTAAGACGCCTTTCTTTCTCCGGTATAAAAATACGCACGTAGCCTTATCTCTCGGATTGCATTCGGGTTCTTGGAGCTAGGGGCATACATGACAAGTGCGAGTATGTAGGCTCAGCGAGAGGAAGCAAGATATTAGATTCATTGATTAGCTCGCCAGCACAGATGGTAGCGGGTAACATAATAATCAGATGGAATTTGCTGTATATAGGAATACCGGAGGCAAGCAAAACATGATTGTCGGTGGAATTCGAAGAAGAGCTTAAATGAGCACTATTTACATCTAGTGAGCTAAAATAGTACGCAATTACATGATTTCATAAAAAAAATTATCTCTTCTTGCAAAAAAATATGAGGTTCCGTTGCTTATCCCTATGTGAAAGAATTGCAAAAATGGTTAAAGTGGTTGTAAACCTCAGACATGAAATATGAACAAAGCATATCCCTCTATAGTGTGTTCTTATCTCAGTCCTGGGCACTGAGTGTCATTTCTGTCCGCTGTCTTGTTCCTCTGCTACAAGCAGGGTCACTGATAAGGCAGTATATAGATAGTCCTCCTGTACTGGGCCCCATCAGTTCAAAAGGGAGGGGGGGGCACCTGCTGAGCAGGAGGGCTGGCTGTACTGTCTTATTGCAGACACCGTTCCTCTTCTGTCTCCAAATGCTTCCACTGTGCCCATCAAATGCAGCCACTGTGCCAAACGATGCCACTGTGCCCATAAAACGCTGCCAGTGTGCCTTCAAACGCTGCCACTGTACCCATTAAATGCAGCCACTGTGCCCATCAAACGCTGCCACTGTGCCCATCAAATGCTACCACTGTGCATCAATTGCAGCCACTGTGCCAAACGCTGATCCTCTGCCACTCAATCCTCTATCTCGGGTCCCCGCTCACCTTCTGCTATTGTGTATCCATGTAGGCCCCACCCAAACCGACAGCCTCTGCAGAATGCAGCCTAGCTGTCTGCAGCCTGGGCATCTGCTAGTTTCTCCTGCTCCGGTCCTACAGCTCTGCTGATCCTTTGCCACTTTGCCCCTCTATCTCGGGTCCCCGCTCACCTTCTGCTATTGCGTATCCATGTTGCCCCACCCAAACCCAAGCTCTGCTGCTCCTCTGCCACTCATTTCTCTATCTCGGGTCCCCGCCCACCTTCTGTTATTGCGTATCCATGTTGCCCCACCCAAACCCAAGCTCTGCTGCTCCTCTGCCACTCATTTCTCTATCTCGGGTCCCCGCCCACCTTCTGTTATTGCGTATCCATGTTGCCCCACCCAAACCCAAGCTCTGCTGATCCTCTGCCACTCAGTCCTCTATCTCAGGTCCCCGCTCACCTTCTGCTATTGCGTATCCATGTTGCCCCACCCAAATCCAGGCTCTGCTGATCCTCTGCCACTCAGTCCTCTATCTCGGGTCCCCGCTCACCTTCTGCTATTGCTTATCCATGTAGGCCCCACCCAAACCGACAGCCTCTGCAGAATGCAGCCTGGCCGTCTGCAGTCTGGACATCTGCTAGTTTCCCCTGCTCCAGTCCCCCAGCTCTGCTGATCCTCTGCCACTCAGTCCTCTATCTCAGGTCCCCGCTCACCTTCTGCTATTGCGTATATATGTTGCCCCACCCAAACCCAAGCTCTGCTGATCCTGTGCCACTCAATCCTCTATCTCGGGTCCCCGCTCACCTTCTGCTATTGTGTATCCATGTAGGCCCCACCCAAACCGACAGCCTCTGCAGAATACAGCCTGGCCGTCTGCAGCCTGGACATCTGCTAGTTTCTCCTGCTCCAGTCCCACAGCTCTGCAGATCCTCTGCCACTCAGTCCTCTATCTCGGGTCCCCGCTCACCTTCTGCTATTGCGTATATATGTTGCGCCACCCAAAGCCAAGCTGTGTTGATCCTCTGCCACTCAGTCCTCTATCTCGCGTCCCCGCTCACCTTCTGCTATTGCGTATCCATGTTGCCCCACCCAAACCCAAGCTCTGCTGATCCTGTGCCACTCAATCCTCTATCTCGGGTCCCCGCTCACCTTCTGCTATTGTGTATCCATGTAGGCCCCACCCAAACCGACAGCCTCTGCAGAATACAGCCTGGCCGTCTGCAGCCTGGACATCTGCTAGTTTCTCCTGCTCCAGTCCCACAGCTCTGCAGATCCTCTGCCACTCAGTCCTCTGTCTCAGGTCCCCGCTCACCTTCTGCTATTGTGTATCCATGTAGGCCCCACCCGAACCGACAGCCTCTGCAGAATGCAGCCTGGACATCTGCTAGTTTCTCCTGCTCCGGGCCCCCAGCTCTGCTGATCCTCTGCCACTTTGCCCCTCTATCTCGGGTCCCCGCTCACCTTCTTTTATTGCGTATCCATGTTGCCCCACCCAAACCCAAGCTCTGCTGATTCTCTGCCACTCAGTCCTCTATCTCGGGTCCCCGCTCACCTTCTGCTATTGCGTATCTATGTTGCGCCACCCAAACCCAAGCTCTGCTGATCCTCTGCCACTCAGTCCTCTATCTCGGGTCACCTTCTGCTATTGTGTATCCATGTTGCACACCACGTGTGCCATCTGCTAGTTACTCCGCTCCAGGCCTGACACCGGTCACCTTTCTACTTATCCAATCTCCACACCAGATGTGACGTCTGCACCAGACACTCCCAGAATATGTACACACAAACCAGATGGGACTGCTTATGGTGACTTTCTGGTTCGCTTGTTGGTTTCCCAGTGCATCCTGGGATATCTCATACCTGCAATACCTCCAAAACAAAGCGAGCTCTGAATAAAAGCCCCTCAAATGCTACAGGTGCCATTAGCGAGCGTTGTCATAGACATCTATGGAGGCTTTGGAGATGGTTTGAAGCACGAAGAAATGGACACGGGGTATCCTTTTTGAAGCAAAGCAAACACAACGTGTGAACAGGACTGTAATGCCGCGTACACACGGTCGGAATTCTCGTCGGAAAAAGCTCTGATGGTTTACCTGTCGGAATTCCGACGGAATTTCGCTCAAACTGTCTTGCCTACACACGGTCACACCAAATTCCGACAGTCAATAACACCGCGACATACAACACGTTTAACGGCACTATAAAAGGGAAGTTTAATGCTTCCGAGCATGCGTCGAATTGTTTCCGAGCATGCGTCGGAATTTTGCGTGTCGGAATTGCATACACACGATCGGAAATTCCGATAGAAAGGTTTTCCGTCGGAAAAATTAAGAACAGGTTCTCAATCCAAAGTCCGTCGGAAATGCCGACAGAAAATGGCCGATGGGCATACAAACGGTCGGAAAATCTGATGAAAAGCTCCCATCGGACTGTTTCCATCGGAAATTCTTGTGTAAGCGGCATAAGGTAGCCATTTTATTTGGTGACAGGCGCTACGTTTGGCATTCAGCCCTAAAACTCTACTGAAACGAACCCCCGGCCTTATAACTTATACCAGTGATGGCGAACCTTTTTGAGCCTGAGTGCCCAAACTGAAATAAATACATTGGTTTTGTGTTGCAAAGTGCCAACACGGCAATTCGCGAGAGAGGGGGCTGAGCGAAAGAGAGGGGTTGTGTGAGAGAGAGAGAGGGGTTGTGAGAGAGAGAGAGGGGGGCTTGTGAGAGAGAGAGAGAGGGAGAGAGAGAGAGAGAGAGAGGGGGGCTGTGAGAGAGAGAGAAAGAGAGAGAGAGAGAGAGAGAGAGAGTTGTGTGAGAGAGAGAGAGAGAGGGTTGTGAGAGAGAGAGGGGGGCTGTGAGAGAGAGAGAGGGGTTGTGTGTCTGTGAGAGAGAGAGAGAGAGGGGGGGGCTGTGAGAGAGAGAGGTTGTGTGTGTGTGTGAGAGAGAGAGAGAGAGAGGGGGTTGTGTGAGAGAGAGAGGGTTGTGTGTGAGAGAGAGGGGTTGTGTGTGAGAGAGAGAGAGGGGTGTGTAAGAGAGAGGGAGGGGGTAAGAGAGAGGGAGGGGGGGCAGAGAGTGAGGGGGTGAGAGAGGAGAGGGGGGCTGAGAGAGAGGGGAGGAGGGGCTGAGAGGGAGGGAGAGGGGCTGAGAGGGAGACGGGACAGAGAGAGAGGGAGAGAGGGACAGAGAGAGGGAGGGGGGACAGAGAGAGAGGGTTGTGAGAGATATGCTGAGAGAGAGGGAGGGGGGCTGAGAGAGAGGGGAGAGGGGGCTGAGAGAGAGGGAGAGGGGCTGAGAGGGAGAGGGGACAGAGAGAGAGGGAGAGAGGACAGAGAGAGGGGAGGGGGGACAGAGAGAGAGAGGGTTGTGAGAGATATGCTGAGAGAGAGGGAGGGGGGCTGAGAGAGAGGGAGAGGGGTTGAGAGGGAGTGAGAGGGGCTGAGAGGGAGGGAGAGGGGCTGAGAGGGAGAGGGGACAGAGAGAGAGGGAGAGAGGACAGACAGAGGGGAGGGGGGACAGAGAGAGAGAGGGTTGTGAGAGATATGCTGAGAGAGAGGGAGGGGGGGCTGAGAGAGAGGGAGAGGGGCTGAGAGAGAGGGAGAGGGGCTGAGAGGGAGAGGGGACAGAGAGAGAGGGAGAGAGGACAGAGAGAGGGGAGGGGGGACAGAGAGAGAGAGGGTTGTGAGAGATATGCTGAGAGAGAGGGAGGGGGGCTGAGAGAGAGGGGGAGGGGCTGAGAGGGAGGGAGAGGGGCTGAGGGAGGGAGAGGGGCTGAGAGGGAGAGGGGAAAGAGAGAGGGGGAGAGAGGACAGAGAGAGGGGAGGGGGACAGAGAGAGAGGGTTGTGAGAGATATGCTGAGAGAGAGGGGAGAGGGGCTGAGAGAGAGGGAGAGGGGCTGAGAGAGAGGGAGAGGGGCTGAGAGGGAGAGAGGGACAGGGAGACAGAGAGGGAGAGAGGACAGAGAGAGGGGAGGGGACAGGGACAGAGAGAGAGAGGTTGTGAGAGATATGCTGAGAGAGAGGGAGGGGGCTGAGAGAGAGGGGGAGGGCTGAGAGGGAGGGAGAGGGGCTGAGGGAGGGAGAGGGGCTGAGAGGGAGAGGGGAAAGAGAGAGGGGGAGAGAGGACAGAGAGAGGGGAGGGGACAGAGAGAGAGGGTTGTGAGAGATATGCTGAGAGAGAGAGGGAGAGGGGCTGAGAGAGAGGGAGAGGGGCTGAGAGAGAGGGAGAGGGGCTGAGAGGGAGGGAGAGGGGCTGAGAGGGAGGGAGAGAGGGCTGAGAGAGAGGAGAGGGGACAGAGAGAGAGGGGTGTGAGAGATGCTGAGAGAGAGAGAGAGGGGCAACAGAGAAAGGCAGAGGGGCTGAGAGAGAGGGGTGTGAGAGAAATGCTGAGAGAGAGAGGTGAGCTGAGAGGGAGGGGGACAGAGAGAGAGAGGGGTGACATAGAGGGGGGACAGAGAAATAGAAGGGGGACACAGAGAGAGAAGAGGGACAGAGAGAGAGAGAGAGATGCTGAGAGAGGGGTGAGCTGAGAGAGAGAGGGGGAACAGAGAGAGGGGGACACAAAGAGGGGGGGACGGAAAAAGACCTCTAGCGCTGTCCTGTACCCCCTCGTGTGCCCACAGAGATGGCTCTGTGTGCCAGCTGTGGCACGCGTGCCATAGGTTTCGCCATCACTGACTTATACCATTGGCGAGCCAGACAATAGCCTCAACCATGGCTGCGCTAGCCGGTTCTCTTTCCAGCACTTGCTCTGCGTTTTTTCCCACAATGCACCGCTCCAGCAGGGGTTAAAGCAGACTGCAGTCTATCTGTAAACAACGCAGGGAATAATTATACATAATATGCACTTCTGAGTCTGCTGCTTATACCATAATTATACATCTTCCTTTGCCGTCACCGCACCGGAGATGCTGCAGAGCTGCGAGGCTTCTGCAGAAACAAATACAATTCCTACCTGCAAGACTAACAGGTGCAGCGCTCTACGGTCGTCTTCAACGTGATGTTTACCAAACTGCAATGTCCGCCGTCATTCCCCGTGGACAATGGGATTGAGGTCTTACGTCCATCAGCGGCCCACGCAGGTTTTAATCTAAATTGCTCCATCTGGCGAGATGTTTCTAGATTTAAGAATAGAATTGATGTATCCGTCCGCTCGGGGCTCAAAAAAAAAGTGGGTGCTCGGTAGGCGTTTTATACAGCTGTTGAGCCCCCCCCCCCCCCAGCCAACTATCGGGTCCCAATGTGTCAGCTAAGCCTGACTGTTTGTTGAGTTGTATGCAATGTTTGAGCCGTTCCCAACCCACAGAGTTATACTGATTCAGGTCTGCGTTGGGGTCTCTGCTCCTTCATCCAGCCAGTGGAGACGTAGCTTAGGACAAATCTATACGGGAGGATGGAATCTCTTTTCATCACTTCTTTTCGGTCAGAATAGGTCAAAAAGTAGAGATTGGTGACAAAAATTTACAAGGGGGCTTTGAATAGGTTTGCTACCAGGGGCGGACTGACCATTCGGGCACTCGGGCACTGCCCGATGGCCCCATGCCACTAAGGGGGCCCCCATCAGGGTCGCCAGCCTCAATAAAACCAGGGACAGTATGTAAAGAGCTGTGTTTTAAAAAAAATCCCAAGATTATAGCTGCCCCGCCTCTCCGGTACCTTTTCAGTGTGTGTATGTGCATTCTGTGAGTGTATATTGTGTGTCTGTGTGTGTATACTGTATGTATGTGTGTATACTGTGTGGCCCCATAATATCCTATTGCCTGGGGCCCCATAATCTTCTATTGCCCGGGGGCCCCATAATCTCCTATTGCCCGGGGGCCCCATAATCTTCTATTGCCCGGGGGCCCCATAATCTCCTATTGCCCGGGGGCCCCATAATCTTCTATTGCCCGGGGGCCCCATAATCTTCTACTGCCCGGGGGCCCCATAATCTCCTATTGCCCGGGGGCCCCATAATCTTCTACTGCCCGGGGGCCCCATAATCTCCTATTGCCCGGGGGCCCCATGAGCTGTCAGTCCACCCCTGTTTGCTACCATAGTTTGTAGGATAGTGGTAAATCACACCTTGTCTTCTCATTTGTCTAAGGAAGTGGTCTCCAAATTGCGGCCTTTTGCTCGCCTTTATCCGGCCCTTGGGGCACTTTTCATTTCACTGATACAAAACACTATTCTAATCACTGACACCAACAATGGGGCATCATTCCTGCTACTGATATCAACAATCGGGCACTATTGATGCAAGCGATGGGGCACAGGGCTGGTGCAAGGATTTTTTTAAATTCTGCCGCCCCCCTTGGCTCCACCCCTGACTCCACCCCTTTGCTCTGCCCATGTATACCCCCACCTTTTTAATGAAGCGCCCATCAAATGCAGCCCCACCAGCGACCATCAAATGCAGCCTCACCAGCGACCATCAAATGCAGCCCCACCAGCGTCCATCAAATGCACCCTCACCAGCGCCCATCAAATGCAGCCTCACCAGCGCCCATCAATGCAGCTTACCATCGCCCATCAATGCAGCTTACCATCGCCCATCAAATGCAGCCTCACCATCGCCCATCAAATGCAGCCTACCAGCGCCCATCAAATGCAGCCTACCAGCGCCCATCAATGCAGCTTACCAGCGCCCATTAATGCAGCCTACCAGCACCCATTAATGCAGCCTCACCAGCGCCCATCGATGCAGCTTACAAGCGCCCATTAATGCAGCCTACCAGCGCCCATTAATGCAGCCTCACCAGCTCCCATCAAATGCAGCCTCACCAGCGCCCATCAAATGCAGCCTCACCAGTAGCCATCAAATGCAGCCTCACCAACGCCCATCAAATGCAGATACACCTGCACCCATCAATGCAGCCTACCAGCGCCCATTAATGCAGCCTCACCAGCGCCCATCAAATGCAGCCTCACCAGCACCCATCAATACAGCCTCACCAGTGCCCATCAATTAATGTTTGCTTGCTTCCATTCATTCGGGAGTCGGGACACAGACACAGTCCTCCACCGCCACTGCGCCCATGTATACCCCACCTTTTTAATGAAGCACCCATCAAATGCAGCCCACCAGCGACCATCAATGCAGCCTCACCAGCACCCATCAAATGCAGCCTCACCATCGCCCATCAAATGCAGCCCACCAGCGACCATCAAATGCAGCCTCACCAGCGACCATCAAATGCAGCCTCACCAGCACCCATCAATGCAGCCTACCAGCGCCCATTAATGCAGCCTACCAGTGCCCATTAATCCAGCCTCACCAGCTCTCATCAATGCAGCCTCACCAGCGCCCATCAAATGAAGCCTCACCAGCGCCCATCAATGCAGCCTTACCAGCTCCCATCAAATGCAGCCTCACCAGCGCCCATCAATGCAGCCTCACCAGCGCCCATTAATGCAGCCTCACCAGCACCCATCAATGCAGCTTACCAGGGTCCATTAATGCAGCCTCGCCAACGCCCATCAAATGCAGATACACCTGCACCCATCAATGCAGCCTACCAGCGCCCATTAATGCAGCCTCACCAGCGCCTATCAAATGCAGCCTTACCAGCACCCATCAATGCAGCCTCACCAGTGCCCATCAGTTAATGTTTGCTTGCTTCCATTCATTCGGTAGTCGGGACAGAGTCCTCCACCACCACCGTGCCTCTGACACTATGTGCAAACAGATTGGCGGCTGCCTGCTGATGCTGGGACTTAGTTGCTTGCTTCAGAGAGGAGAGAGTAGGAACACCAGTGGCCGGGCGCCCTAGGCGGCTGCCTAGTTTGCCTAGTGGTAGCACCGGCCCTGATGGGGCACTATTCCTCAAACTGACACCAATGATGGGGCACTATTCCTCCCACTGATACCAATGATGGGGCACTATTTTTCCCACTGACACCAACAATGGGGCACTATTCCTCCTACTTGTCCTGCTTACCCCTAACGTAGGTGGACAGACACTAGAGATGGCTTCTGTGTTCTTCACCTATAGCAGCTCCCTTTCCCATAAGGTAAGCAGGCCTACTGGTACTCGGTTGCCCCCAGGTCTTATACACAATGCTATAGTGCCTGGCCACCACTCCGAGGCAGGAGCGAACTGAGAAAAGCAAACAGGTACTTGCGGTTGGCAGACAGACAGAGTGGTTCAATGACAGTTCAGGTACAAGGCAGGCAAGGTTCAGAGTAGTCAGGGTTAAATCCATAGTCAAAAGGCAGGTAGAGTTCAGAGAATAGTCAATATCTGATCCGAGGTCATACACAGGGGAATCCAAACAGCAGAGCAGGACAGACAGAAAGCTTAAGCAGGTATTACACACGCTATAACAAGCTTGTGACTGCAGGTTTGGCTGGCTTAAATCAGGTTTGGCTGGCTTAAATCAGGTTTGGCCTCCACCCAGAAACCGATCACATCAATCACCTTGCAGGTGGACAGACAGACAGGGATGCATCATGGCCAAAACCAGGATGCTGGGATGAGACCAGCAGCTGTCAAAGAACAGGAGTGTTTACTCGAACCTGACACCAACGATGGGGCACTATTCCTCCCAATAACACCAAAAATGGGGCATAGTTCCCACTACTGACATCAACAATGGGGCATTATTTCTCAAATTTATGCAATGGGGCACTATTCCTGAAACTGACATTAAAGATGGAGCACTACTTCTCCCACTGACACCAACGATGGAGCACTATTCATCCCCCTAATAACAAAGATGCATTGTTTATGCCCACTGACACCAGGACAATTTCTACTCCGAATGGCCACAGTCCGGCCCCCATAAAGTCTGAAGGACAGTATACTGGGCCCTTTTTTTTTTTTTAAGTTTGGAGACCCCTGGTCTAGGCCAATGAACAGACCATGCAGGACTCTAAAACCACAAGGGAGCCACCACTTTCCCACATTTCCAAGACTTTAAGAAGTCTGGTCCAGAGGACAGGAATATGGCACATTGTTGTCCTATAGGTTCTGAGCTCAACTCTAAAGAAGAAGCCAATGGTCTGAGACTTATTAAGATGCCATAATCCAGGTATTTACATACCTAGAGACCAGTTCTCAGCTTCATAGTCTAGTTCCTAATCTTTTTTTTGCAAGTATTTGATGGTCACTGTTTGAGCCAAGAAAAGTAAAAAGGAAGTCTTTAACTATGTTATGGTGGCAACTACATTAGAGGGCACAAGTAGACTATGAAGCTGAGAACTGGTCTCTAGGTATGTAAATACATGGATTATGGCATCTTACAGGGCCGGTGCTACCACTAGGCAAACTAGGCAGCCGCCTAGGGCGCCATGATGCCTAGGGGGCGCCCGGCCACTGGTTTTCCTACTCTCTTCTCTCTGCAGCAAGCAACTAAATCTCAGCATCAGCAGGCAGCCGTCCTTCCATTCACAGATAGTGTCAGAGGCGCAGCGGCAGTGAAGGACTGTGTCTGTGTCCCGACTCCTGAATGAATGGAAGCAAGCAAACATTCATTGATGGGCACTGGTAGGCTGCATTTGATGGGTCCTGGTGAGGCTAAATGTGATGGGCGCTGGTGAGGCTGCATTGATGTGTGCTGGTGAGGCTGCATTGATGTGTGCTGGTGAGGCTGCATTGATGGGCGCTGGTGAGGCTGCATTGATGGGCGCTGGTGAGGCTGCATTGATGGGCGCTGGTAGGCTGCATTTGATGAGCGCTGGTAGGCTGCATTTGATGGGCGCTGGTGAGGCTGCATTGATGGGCGCTGGTAGGCTGCATTTGATGAGCGCTGGTAGGCTGCATTTGATGGATGCTGGTGAGGCTGCATTGATGTGTGCTGGTGAGGCTGCATTGATGGGCGCTGGTGAGGCTGCATTGATGGGCGCTGGTGAGGCTGCATTTGATGGGCGCTGGTAGGCTGCATTTGATGGGCGCTGGTGAGGCTGCATTTGATGGGCGCTGGTGAGGCTGCATTTGATGGGCGCTGGTGAGGCTGCATTGATGGGCGCTGGTAGGCTGCATTTGATGGGCGCTGGTAGGCTGCATTTGATGGATGCTGGTGAGGCTGCATTTGATGGGCGCTGGTGAGGCTGCATTTGATGGGCGCTGGTGAGGCTGCATTGATGGGCGCTGGTAGGCTGCATTTGATGAGCGCTGGTAGGCTGCATTTGATGGATGCTGGTGAGGCTGCATTGATGTGTGCTGGTGAGGCTGCATTGATGGGCGCTGGTGAGGCTGCATTGATGGGCGCTGGTAGGCTGCATTGATGGGCGCTGGTAGGCTGCATTTGATGGGCGCTGGTAGGCTGAATTTGATGGATGCTGGTGAGGCTGCATTGATGGGCGCTGGTGAGGCTGCATTGATGGGCGCTGGTAGGCTGCATTTGATGGATGCTGGTGAGGCTGCATTGATGGGCGCTGGTGAGGCTGCATTTGATGGGCGCTGGTAGGCTGCATTTGATGGGCGCTGGTAGGCTGCATTTGATGGGTGCTGGTAGGTTGCATTGATAGGCGATGGTGGGCTGCATTTTATGGGCGCTTCGTTAAAAAGGTGGGGTTTACATGGGCAGGGAAAAGGGGGTTGGGTCAGGGGTGGAGTGAAGGGGGGCGGAAAAAATTAGGTTTCGCCTAGGGTGTCAAAAATCCTTGAAACAGCCCTGGCATCTTAATAAGTCTCAGACCATTGGCTGCCCCTTTAAGAGTTGAGCTCAGAACCTATAGGACAACAATGTACCATATTCCTGTCCTCTGGACCAGACTTCTTAAAGTCTTGTAAATGGAAGGAGGTCTTTACTATGTTATGGTGGCAACTACATTAGAAGGCACCACTAGACTATGAAGCTGAGAACTGGTCTCTAGGTATGTAAATACATGGATTATGGCATCTTAATAAGTCTCAGACCATTGGCTGCTCCTTTAAGAGTTGAGCTCAGAACCTATAGGACAACAATGTATTATATTCCTGTCCTCTGGACCAGACTTCTTAAAGTCTTGTAAATGGAAGGAGTTCTTTAACTATGTTATGGTGGCAACTACATTAGAGGGCACAACTAGACTATGAAGCTGAGAACTGGTCTCTAGGTATGTAAATACATGGATTATGACATCTTAATAAGTTTTAGACCATTGGCTGCTCCTTTAGAGTTGAGCTCAGAACCTATAGGACAACAATGTACCATATTCATGTCCTCTGGACCAGACTTCTTAAAGTCTTGGAAAGGGAAGGAGGTCTATAACTATGTTATGGTGGCAACTACATTAGAAGGCACATCTTCATAGTAAATGAGGTGGCAGTGGAAAAATTGTTGAGGACGACTTTTGGACAGGAAGACAATCTGAGACCAATGCTCAAGACATGTTTTACAAAACAATACATAACAGTGTTTAATGGTCAAGCCGACTATTAAGACACAAAACAGCAGTTGACTTAATTCTCAAAGAGCATCTAACAATGAACAACGTTATGAAATTATCAAACTTCAGGACACCAGAACCAATCTGGAGGGCATGTCCTGGGGCAGCCAATTGGAAGCCAATCCAGAGATTTTTATACAGTGAGTTGATAACACTTGGGGCAAACCACAATAGCCGAAACAATGGAAGAACTTGGGCTTACTCGTTCCAAAGAATGCCAAGTATTTGCTGAAAACATGATGGAAACGGGATTCTATTTCACATAAGGGGAGGTGACAGTGGACCACCTTACGAAGGGCCAGACCATAACCACAGCAAGTTAGAATTCCTTGGATAAGCTAAAAAATATAGAGGAAAGTTGATGCGCTGGACATCTAATCTTACAGATACAATGCTGATGTGGCCCACGATGAAATTGAGTTTGACACCCCTGATGTAACGTATTTATCGGCGTATAACACGCACTTTTTTCCCCTTAAAATCATGGAAAAATCAGGGGTGCGTGTTATATGCCGATCCCCCACCGTTGTGAGCCACTGGGCGGCTTTCAGCCACCTTCGGCCGTTCTCGGCCGCCTTCGGCCTTTCTCTGCAGCTTTTGCCCGCCTTCGGCCATTCTCGGCGAAAGCCGATGAGAAGGGCCGAAGGCGGTCAAAAGCTTCCGAGAACGGCCGAAAGCTGCCGAGAACGGCCGAAGGCGGTTGAAAGCTGCCGGTAATGGCCGAAAGCCGCAGATAAGGGCCGAAGGCGGTCGAAAGCTGCCGAGAATGGCCGAAAGCTGCCGAGAAGGGCCGAAGGCGGCCAAAAGCTGCAGAGAAGGGCCGAAGGCAGTCAAAGCTTCCGAAAACGTCCGAAAGCTGCCAAGAACGGCCTAAGGCGGTCGAAAGCTGCCGGGAATGGCCGAAGGCGGTCGAAAGCCACTGAGAAGGGCCGAAGGCGGTCGAAAGCTGCCGAGAATGGTCGAAAGCTGCCGAGAATGGCCGAAAGCTGCCCGGAATGGCCGAAGGCGGCCAAAAGCTGCCGAGAACAGCTGAAGGCGGTCGAAAGCTGCCGGGAATGGCCGAAGGCGGTCGAAAGCCACTGAGAAGGGCCGAAGGCGGTCGAAAGCTGCCGAGAATGGTCGAAAGCTGCCGAGAATGGCCGAAAGCTGCCCGGAATGGCCGAAGGCGGCCAAAAGCTGCCGAGAACAGCTGAAGGCGGTCGAAAGCTGCCGGGAATGGCCGAAGGCGGGCGAAAGCTGCCGAGAATGGCCGAAGGCGTCCGAAAGCTGCCAAGAACGGCCGAAGGCGGGCAAAAGCTGCCGGGAATGGCCGAAAGCTGCCGGGAATGGCCTAAGGCGGCCGAAAGCTGCCAAGAATGGCCGAAGGCGGCCGAAAGCTGCCGGGAATGGCTGAAGCTGCCGAGAACGGCCGAAAGCTGCCGGGAATGGCCGAAGGCGGCCGAAAGCTGCCGGGAATGGCCGAAGGCGGCCGAAAGCTGGCGAGAAGGGCCGAAGGCGGCCGAAAGCTGGCGAGAAGGGCCGAAGGCAGCCGAAAGCTGGCGAGAAGGGCTGAAGGCTGCCGGGAATGGCCGAAAGCTGCCGGGAATGGCTGAAGGTGGCCGAAAGCTGCCGAGAACAGCCGAAAGCTGCCGGGAATGGCCGAAGGCGTTCGAAAGCTGCCGAGAAGGGCCGAAAGCTGCCGGGAATGGCCGAAGGCGTTCGAAAGCTGCCGGGAATGGCCGAAGGCGGCCGAAAGCTGCCGAGAAGGGCCGAAGGCGGTCAAAAGCTTCTGAGAACGGCCGAAGGCGGACGAAAGCTGCCGGGAATGGCCGAAGGCGGCCGAAATACGGTAGATAAAACCAAGGACCACCTTGTACAGGAGAAGATTTGGGTAAGTAGCGACCATTATATGAGCCGTATTTGGGAGGCTTCTCTTCTGAGTGGAGCTCGTCTTTGACGAATTCCGCAGGTGGCGGCTCTTAGATCAGGACATGGATTCCATCTACTAAAAAAGATTCCGGAGAAGAGATAAGAGGACACCGGAGATGAAGTGACTGTGCACCCCCTGTCATCACCTTGGTGTAAAAAGAGACCATTGGGACGGACGAGGCCTGGCACACCGCACCACCCCCCCCCCCCCCCCCCGACACATTGTGGACACTGGTTGCCCCAGAGACCGGGCAGACATGATCTCACCAAGATGGCAGCCCAGGAAAGCCAAGATCACCAGGGGATTGTACATCTGAGGAGAACACGGCCCGGCATGGAAACGGGACACCCCGAGCCGGAAGAGACACTCAACAAACACGGATAATAATGAGGAAAGATCCTTGTCAGGGAAAACAATCCACCAACAGTCATTAATTAACAATGACACCAACACCGGCCGTGGAGGATCGTGTCTGGACTGAGGCCACTGAGCACTGTCTGTATGATAGATAGATAGATAGATAGATAGATAGATAGATAGATAGATAGATAGATAGATAGATAGATAGATAGATAGATAACTTAAAGATAGACAAGTAGATAAATAGTAAATAGTTAGACATATATATAGATAGTTAAGGGACAGATAGATAGATATATTAAAGATAGACAAGTAGATAAATAGTATATAGATAGATTTGAGATTGATAGGTAGGTGGATAGATAAAATATAGAAGATAGATAGATAGAAATTTGAATGAAAGATATGGGATAGATAGAAAGATAGATTATAGATAGACAAGTAGATAAATAGTCGAT
>CM053038.1:29017444-29104944 GCA_028564925.1 Lithobates sylvaticus
TTATATATTATTATTATTGAATTATTATAATAATAATTAATATTGAATTATTTATTGTATTGTATTAATTAATTAATTCATTTACCTATTTATTTCAGTTGCTTAATACCTGTATCTGTATTAAATAAATAAAATTTATTTTAGCAATTTTTATTTTATCCGTATAAGGTAAAATAATTACAAATAATTGTATAATAAATCAAAATAACATATAATGTGTCAATAATAAAGTCATAATATACCAATATAATATTTTAAAAATTATAAATAATGTAAAATATATCAATATAACATATAATGTGTCAATAATAAAGACATAATATACCAATATAATATTTAAAAAATTATAAATAATTGTATAATAAAAACAATATAACATAAAATGCGTCAATAATAAAGACATAAGATAATAATATAATATTTTAATAATGATAAATAATTGTATAATATATCAATATAACATAAAGTGTGTCAATAATAAATACATAATATACCAATATAATATTTTAAAAATGATAAATAATTGTATAATATATCAATATAACATAAAATGCGTCAATAATAAAGACATAATATGCCAATATAATATTTAAAAAATAATAAATAATTGTATAATATATCAATATAACATAAAATGTGTCAATAATAAAAACATAATACACCAATGTAATATTTTTTAAATTATAAATAATTGTATAATAAATCAATATAACATAAAATGTGTCAATAATAAAGACATAATATACCAATATAATATTTAAAAAAATATAAATAATTGTATAATATATCAATATAACATAAAATGCGTCAATAATAAAGACATAATATGCCAATATAATATTTAAAAAATAATAAATAATTGTATAATATATCAATATAACATAAAATGTGTCAATAATAAAGATAATAACATGCCAATATAATATTTTAAGAATAATACATAATTGTATAAACACAATCATGTGATATACGTAGCAATCTAAAACGTAATATAATCTTCTGTTAAAAAAAAAAGAACATAAAATAATCGTTGAACGATATGTCAATAAAATATATAATAACTATAAATAAATGTATAATATATTACTATAACATAAACATTTGAAATAATAATCATTTAATATATAATAAGTGTTAATAATTGTATCATATCAGCATAATATAATATAAAATAATAAGAGATTACTGTATAATACATCAAATAACATAAAAAAGTATAAATAATAATGGGATAATACATCAGTATCATATCCTGATATATCAATATAATTAATAAATAATTGTATAATATATCAGTATAACATAAAATGTGTCAATAATAAAAAACCTAATATACCAATATAATATTTTAAAAATTATAAATAATTGTATAATATATCAATATAACATAAAATGTGTCAATAATAAAGATAATATACCAATATAATATTTTAAAAATTATAAATAATTGTATAATATGTCAATATAACATATAAAAAGTTTCAATAATAAAAACTTAATATACCAATATAATATTTAAAAAATTATAAATAATTGTATAATCTATCAATATAACATAAAATGTGTCAATAATAAAGATAATGACATGCCAATATAATATTTTAAGAATAATACATAATTGTATAAACACAATTCTGTGATATACGTAGCAATCTAAAACATTATATAATCTTCTGTTAAAAAAAAAAAAAAAAACATAATATATTCTTTGAATGATATGTCAATAAAATATATAATAACTATAAATAATTGTATAATATATTACTGTAACATAAACATTTTAAATAGTAATCATTTAATATATAATAAGTGTAAATAATTGCATCATATCAATATAATATAAAATAATATGAGATTACTGTATAATACATCAAATAACATTCAAACATCAAAAAAAATTATAAATAATAATGGGATAATACATTAGTATCATATCCTGATATATCAATATAATTTATAATAATTATTAAAAAGTAAAAAGTATAATCATATTTTTTTTTGATATAGCAACATAACATATATAATATAATAAGTGAATAATATATAAATATAACATTAACATTTTAAACAATAAATAATTGTATGATCTTAATTCTAGCAATGTAATATATACTGTAATAACTGAATAGTATATTAATATAATACAAAATATCTGTAAATAAATTGCTAATAATAATAAAATAATATAGTAATATATAATATAAAATAATATAGTAATATAAGATGTCTATAAAAACAAATAAATAGGCATTTTATCCCAGATATGTAATATTAGACTTAAAAGAAGGACGAGAACAGAAAGAATTTTTTTGATACACCGTAGCCCCTCATCTCGGGGGCCCCATTGCTCCTGGCAAGGTCAGGCTCTCACTTGGCAACAAATTTCCCATTGATCAGTCAGAACGAATCCTTCCTAGTCTTTTGTTTTATTTATAAGCTGTAATGGAGGCGCACTGCACTATACATTCATCTAATGTTTTATACATCCCGGCGCCTTATAATTAACCCCTTTCCCGGCCAAGACCTCTGATACTGGGTGGCGTCTTCAGAAGAACAATAATCGCAGTGCACGTGGGGGGGGGGGGGGTTTTGGGATGATGAGTTTTCCCACGCTGCGTAGGGACTCCGACCTTCTGATAATTACTTCCAAAACTTTTCCCATGATGAGTATTTGGGGATTCTCATGCTCCGTGTTTTGGGCTCTATTTAGCCTCATCTTCATGTTTTCTTTAGGGACTGCTTCTCCCCCGAGGTTGCTGTGAGCTACATAGTGCACACTGCGATCTATACCGGAGGTCCTACAGCTGGTCAGGGTCCCATCACGGGTCACCCGCCGTGTGAAGCAAGATATGTTAGGGGGCCCATTCACAACTGTTATGCTTTAGTGCTACAACGCATGAGAATGGCTTGGGTCATTGAATTTCATATCGGCCCTTGGGTTGGGTCATAGAATTTCATATTGGCCCTTGGGTTGGGTCATAGAATTTCATATTGGCCCTTGGGTTGGGTCATAGAATTTCATATTGGCCCTTGGGTTGGGTCATAGAATTTCATATTGGCCCTTGGGTTGGGTCATAGAATTTCATATTGGCCCTTGGGTTGGGTCATAGAATTTTATACTGGCCCTTGGGTTGGATCATAGAATTTCATATTGGCCCTTGGGTTGGGTCACAGAATTTTATGTTGGCCCTTGGTTGGTTTATAGAATTTCATATTGGCCCATGGGTTGGGTCATAAAAATTTAACATTGGCCCGTGGGTTGGGTCATAGAATTTTATACTGGCCCTTGGGTTGGATCATAGAATTTCATATTGGCCCTTGGGTTGGGTCATAGAATTTTATGTTGGCCCTTGGGTTGGTTTATAGAATTTCATATTGGCCCTTGGGTTGGGTCATAGAATTTCATATTGGCCCTTGGGTTGGGTCATGGAATTTCATATTGGCCCTTGGGTTGGGTCATAGAATTTCATATTGGCCCTTGGGTTGGGTGATTGAATTTCATATCGGCCCTTGGGTTGGGTCATAGAATTTCATATTGGCCCTTGGGTTGGGTCATGGAATTTCATACTGGCCCTTGGGTTGGGTCATTGAATTTCATACTGGCCCTTGGGTTGGGTCATAGAATTTCATATTGGCCCTTGGGTTGGGTCATAGAATTCCATATCGGCCCTTGGGTTGGGTCATAGAATTTCATATTGGCCCTTGGGTTGGGTCATAGAATTCCATATTGGCCCTTGGGTTGGGTCATAGAATTTCATACTGGCCCTTGGGTTGGGTCATAGAATTTCATGTTGGCCCTTGGGTTGGGTTCTCTCCTACAACATGGCAGCCCTCTCTTGTAACATATAACAGCATATTGGAATGTGCCAGCGTTCTTGTAACATGGCAGTCTCTTGTGATGTGGCCGGTCTCTTTTGTAACTTGGCAGTCCCTTATAATGAGGTGACTCTCTCTTGTGACATAGCAGCCTTTTCCTGCAACATGGGGGTCTCTTGTAATGTAACATAGCAGTCTCTTATAACAGAGCAGTCTCTTGTAACATAGCAGTCTTTTATACCATAGAAGCTTTTTTTCCTGTAACATGGCAGTCTCTTGTAAGGTGTCAACTCTCACTTGTAACATGGCAGTCTCTTGTAATTCGGGAGCTCTCTCTTGTAACTAAGCAGTCTCTTGTAACATAGCAGCTTTTCTTTCCTGTAACACAGCAGTCTCTTTTAAGGTGGCTGCGCTCACTTGTAACATAGCAGTCTCTTGTAATATAGCAGCTTGTTTCCTGTAACACGGCAGTCTCTTGTAATGTGCAAACTCTCACTTGTAACTAAGCAGTCTCTTGTGACATAGCAGCTTTTTTCCTGTAACATGGCAGTCTCTTGTAATGTGGCAGGTCTCTCTTGTAACTTGGCAGTCCCTTATAATGAGGTGACTCTCTCTTGTGGCTTTTTCCTGCAACATGGGGGTCTCTTGTAAGGTGGCTCCGCTCTCTTTTAACATGGCAGTCTCTTGTAACATAGCAGTCTCTTGTAACATAGCAGCTTCTTTTCCTGTAACATAGCAGTCTCTTGTAAGGTGTCAGCTCTCACTTGTAACATGGCAGTCTCTTGTAATGTGGGAGCTCTCACTTGTAACTAAGCAGTCTCTTGTAACATAGCAGCTTTGTTTTCCCTGTAACACAGCAGTCTCTTGTAAGGTGGCTGCGCTCACTTGTAACATAGCAGTCTCTTGTAATGTGGGAGTTCTCCCTTGTAATACGGCAGTCTCTTGAGACATAGCAGCCTTTTTTCCTGTAACATGGCAGTCTCTTGTGATGTGGCAGGTCTCTCTTGTAACTTGGCAGTCCCTTATAATGAGGTGACTCTCTCTTGTAACATAGCAGTCTCTTGTGACATAGCAGCTTTTTCCTGCAACATGGGGGTCTCTTGAAAAGTGTCTCAGCTCACTTTTAACAGGGCAGTCTCTTGTAACATAGCAGTCTCTTGTAACACAGCAGTCTCTCATAATGTAGCAGTCTCTTGTAACAGCAGTCTCTTGTAACATAGCAGCTTGTTTTCCTGTAACACAGCAGTCTCTTGTAAGGTGTCAGCTCTCACTTGTAACATGGCAGTCTCTTGTAAGGTGTCAGCTCTCACTTGTAACATGGCAGTCTCTTGTAATGTGGGAGCTCTCACTTGTAATATAGCATCTTTTTTTCCTGTAACACGGCAGTCTCTTGTAATGTGGCTGCACCCACTTGTAACATAGCAGTCTCTTGTAATGTGGGAGCTCTCCCTTGTAACTAAGCAGTCTCTTGTAACATAGCAGTCTCTTGTGATGTGGCAGGTCTCTCTTGTAACTTGGCAGTCCCTTATAATGAAGTGACTCTCTCTTGTACCATAGCAGTCTCTTGTGACATAGCAGCCTTTTCCTGCAACAAGGGGGTCTCTTGAAAAGTGGCTCCGCTTACTTGTAACATGACAGTCTCTTGTAACAGCAGCAGTCTCTTGTAACATAGCAGTCTCTTGTAACAGCAGTCTCTTGTAACATAGCAGCTTGTTTTCCTGTAACATAGCAGTCTCTTGTAAGGTGTCAGCTCTCACTTGTAACATGGCAGTCTCTTGTAATGTGGGAGCTCTCACTTGTAACATGGCAGTCTCTTGTAATGTGGGAGCTCTCACTTGTAACATGGCAGTCTCTTGTTATGTGGGACCTCTCACTTGTAATATAGCAGCTTTTTTCCCTGTAACACAGCAGTCTCTCGTAAGGTGGCTGCGCTCACTTGTAACATAGCAGTCTCTTGTGACATAGCAGCTTTTTTCCTGTAACATAGCAGTCTCTTGTAATGTGGGAGCTCTCCCTTGTAACTAAGCAGTCTCTTGTAACATAGCAGCTTTTTTTATTTCCTGTAACACGGCAGTCTCTTGTAAGGTGGCTGCGCTCACTTGTAACATAGCAGTCTCTTGTGACATAGCAGCTTTTTTCTTGTACAATGGCAGTTTCTTGTAAAGTGGGAGCTCTCCCTTGTAACATGGCAGTCTCCTGTGACCTAGCAGTCTCCTGTGACGTAGCAGCTTTTTTTATTTCCTGTAACACGGCAGTCTCTTGTAAGGTGGCTGTGCTCACTTGTAATATAGCAGTCTCTTGTGACATAGCAGCTTTTTTCCTGTAACATAGCAGTCTCTTGTAATGTGGGAGCTCTCCCTTGTAACATGGCAGTCTCTTGTGACCTAGCAGTCTCCTGTGACGTAGTAGCTTTTTCCATGTACTATGTCAGTCTCTTGTAATATGGAAGCTCTCCCTTGTAACATGGCAGTCTCCTGTGACCTAGCAGTCTCCTGTGACGTAGCAGCTTTTTCCATGTACTATGTCAGTCTCTTGTAATATGGAAGCTCTCCCTTGTAATATGGCAGTCTCTTGTAATATGGAAGCTCTCCCTTGTAATATGGCAGTCTCTTGTAATATGGAAGCTCTCCCTTGTAATATGGCAGTCTCTTGTAATATGGAAGCTCTCCCTTGTAATATGGCAGTCTCTTGTAATATGGAAGCTCTCCCATGTACTATGTCAGTCTCTTGTAATATGGAAGCTCTCCCTTGTAATATGGCAGTCTCTTGTGACTGAGAAGGTCTCTCATACGTCTCAAGGCTCAAGTATTGAGACAATATCAGTGGATTTCGGGGTACAAAACTTGCTCATCAAGTGAAAATGCCCTTATAAGTAGATTAGAAGTGGGTCGCGGAAATGGATCGTTTATCGGTCTACAGGAACCTCGATAACGGACAGCTGCACACAATCCGCCTGTCCCTTGGACCTATTTTTTTTTCCATAGACTCATAACCCTCTCTTGTCATTATGCTCCATATAACTGTGAATTACTTGGCATATTAAAATTCACTCACATAGCCTAGATATGAGAGATCACTGTGTAAAAATAGAAACGTCCCTCCCGCTTCGCTCCTTTAGGTGGCGCCAACGCGACGACGGGGCCGCCTTGGCCGGGCTCCTGAGCCCTGACCCATAAAATGAGTTTGTGTATGAGTTTGCATATCCTTTGCATCATCCTAATGGCGCTTGCTGATAAGTGCCTGCTGACTAATGTTCTGAATCATCACTACAAGACCGTTTGACCGTTGACATTTATTAATAAAAAAAGAAAAGCCCAACGCCGCTTCAAAGACAGCCGGAAACATTTTATATGGGCTGCAGCGAGGGTCCTCGTCTGTTACACCACATACCCCGAGGGGGGGGCTTTCTAATAACAGAAGAAAACTCAAAGACCGCAAATACAAGAAAAAAAAAATCCACGTGAGCTCTGACAGTGTCATATTACATATCCTGTTCCTCGGAAGGTTGCTTTGTGTATTTCTTCCAGATTTGTAATAAAGACCGCTCACTGCTGCTCTCTCTCCCTGTGCAGGGTGACCGGTCTTGTCCCCGCCCCTTCCTGTAGTTTTATGTAGAGGGTGGAGATTGCTGGGCCCCTCCTACAGCTCTGCTCTCTTTCCTTGTGCAGGGTGACGAGTCTTGTCCCCGCCCCCTCCTGTAATTTTCTGTAGTGGGTGGAGCTTGCTGGACCGCTCCCACAGCTCTGCTCTTTCTCCTTGTGCAGGGTGACGGGTCTTGTCTCCGCCCCTTCCTGTAGTTTTATGTAGAGGGTGGAGATTGCTGGGCCCCTCCTACAGCTCTGCTCTCTTTCCTTGTGCAGGGTGACGAGTCTTGTCCCCGCCCCCTCCTGTAGTTTTCTGTAGAGGGTGGAGCCTGCTGGGCCCCTCCCACAGCTCTGCTCTCTCTCTCCTTGTGCAGGGTGACGGGTCTTGTCTCCGCCCCCCTCATGTAGTTTTCTGTAGTGAGTGGAGCCTGCCGGGCCCCTCTCACAGCTTTGCTCTCTTTCCTTGTGCAGGGTGATGGGTCTTGTCTCCGCCCCTTCCTGTAGTTTTCTGTAGTGGGTGGAGCCTGCTGGGCCCCTCTCATGGCTCTGATCTCTCTTTCCTTGTGCAGGGTGACGGGTCTTGTCTCCGCCCTTCCTGTAGTTATATGTAGAGGGTGGAGCCTGCTGGGCCCCTCTCATGGCTCTGCTCTTTCTCCTTGTGCAGGGTGACTGGTCTTGTCTACGCCCCCTCCTGTGCTTTTCTGTAGTGGGTGGAGCCTGCCGGGCCCCTCTCACAGCTCTGCTCTCTTTCCTTGTGCAGGGTGATGGGTCTTGTCTCCGCCCCCTCCTGTCGTTTTCTGTAGTGGGTGGAGCCTGCTGGTCCCCTCCCACGGCTCTGCTCTCTCTCCTTGTGCAGGGTGATGTGTCTTGTCTCCTCCCCTTCCTGTAGTTTTCTGTAGTGGTTGAAGCCTGCTGGGCCCCTCCCACGGCTCTGCTCTCTCTTCTTGTGCAGGATGGCTGGTCTTGTCTCCACCCCCTCCTGTTAGTTTTTGTGGTGGGTGGAGCCTGCTGGCCCCTCCCACAGCTCTGCTCTCCCTTCTTGTGCAGGATGACTGGTCTTGTCTCCGCCCCTCCTGTAGTTTTCTGCCTGCTGAATCCCTCCCACAGCTCTGCTCTCGGCACAGGCTACACACAGTGCTGTGATGATGTCACTTCTAGTTTTACAATGTAATATCTGGGTTTGTAAAGGCATTTCATGCGCACAAAGTGGATTTATAACCTTAGTGGCTATTGAGGGATTTATTTCAATTAACGTTTTGTGCCCCGAGTTCAGCTTTAAGACAGCATGCAGAGGTCAGGCAGAGTTCAGGAATGTGTCAGGCAGTTGGCACTCCTTAAGGCCCCATTCACACCCGAGCGCTTTTTGTGAACATGCACAAAATCGCTGGTTTACGAAACGCGTTGTTTTGCGGTGCCAGTCATTATTAAAAGGCACCCCAAATGCACAACCCCAAAAAGGAACAAATGCGTCAAAACGCGTAGATAAAAACGCGCCAAAAACTACTCAATGCGGCAAATGCTCCTTTGCCGTGTTTGTGGTGCGTAGGGTAGTCTGTTGAAATTACCGGGCTGCATAGCGCCAAAATGCGCGCAAAATGTGCACAAAGCGTGCACAAAGAAAAAAGCTATTTCTGAAAATGCTGGTTGCCTGGCATCAATGCTCGTCTTTCCTTTCTGAAAACACAAGATGCCTGGCTGCTATGCCAATCCGCGGGCTTCAGTCATTTGATTTGCTGGCCCTGGATACGTGTGCCGATCTGGAACCTCAGAAGTCCTCATCTGCATACTGGTCCAGGATGACTCACAGAAACGACTGAATCCTGAGGACCGGCATGACCGCCGTTTGCAGGAGGAAACGGCACAGATGACAATCTCCGTATTCCTTTTTTACCCGCAAGCTTCCTTCAATTAAAACTTGCCAAGAAGGAAGGACGGGGACAGCCATTCTGAAAAATGCTTGTTGCCTGGCTGTTATATCGATCCTTTGACTCCGGTCCTTTATTCGCTGTATATAGGTCAAGCATTTGGGGTACCCTAAGAATAAGTACGCCAAAACCCTTGTCACGCATTTGGTGTGCCATTAAGAATAATGGCACCCAAATCTGGTACCAGGAAGAATAATGGCACCCAAATCCTCGTCACACATTTGGAGTACTATTAAGAATAACAGTACCCAAACCCTCGTCATGCTTTTGGGGTACTGTTAAGAACAATGGCATCCAAACCCTCGTGAAGCATTTGGGGTGCCCTAAGAATAAGGGCACCAAAACCCTTGTTATGCATTTGGGGTGCCATTACGAATAACGGCACCCAAATCTGATACCAAGAAGAATAATGGCAGCCAAACCCTTGTCACACGTTTGGGGCGCTATTAAGAATAACAGTACCCAAGCCCTCGTCATGCTTTTGGGGTACTGTTAAGAACAATGGCATCCAAACCCTCGTGAAGCATTTGGAGTGCCCTAAGAATAAGGGAACCCAAACCTTCGTCAAGCATTTGGGGTACCGTTAAGAATAATGGCACCCAAACCCTTGTCAAGCATTTGGAGTGCCCTAAGAATAAGAGCACCCAAACCTTCGTCAAGCATTTGGGGTACCATTAGGAATAATGGCACCAAAACCCTTGTCACGCATTTGGGGTGCTATTAAGAATAACAGTACCCAAACCCTCGTCATGCTTTTGGGGTACTGTTAAGAACAATGGCATCCAAACCCTCGTGAAGCATTTGGAGTGCCCTAAGAATAAGGGCATCCAAACCTTCGTCAAGCATTTGGGGTACCATTAGGAATAATGGCACCAAAACCCTTGTCACGCATTTGGGGTGCCATTACGAATAACGGCATCCAAATCTGATACCAAGAAGAATATTGGCAGCCAAACCCTTGTCAAGCATTTGGAGTGCCCTAAGAATAAGGGCACCCAAACCTTCGTCAAGCATTTGGGGTACCATTAGGAATAATGGCACCAAAACTCTTGTCACGCATTTGGGGTGCCATTACGAATAACGGCACCCAAGTCTGATACCAAGAAGAATAATGGCAGCCAAACCCTTGTCACACATTTGGGGTGCTATTAAGAATAACAGCACCCAAACCCTCGTCATGCATTTGGGGTACTTTTAAGAATAACAGCACCCAAACCCTCATCAAGCATTTGGGAGGTTCACTATGAATCAACCCCTTTTCACAAGTCACATGGGGGGGGGGGAAAGGGGGGGATAGGACAAAATGGAAATATATGGTATTTAGGTGTAAATACCCAACTTTTAGGATGGTGATGGGTTTTCTTTCTCTTTCCTTTTTTTTTTTTTTCTTTTATGGGGGAAACTGTTTAACATAACTTTAGTCACAAATTACAAGGGAGAAAGGAGGGGAGGGAATAGGAGGGATAAAGTAAAAGGGAGTAAATTGCGCTAAAAAACCTCGTACACTTATTAATAATTAAAATAAACTTTTTTTTTATTTTTTTTTTATTTATTTTTTATATTTTTTTTTTTATTTTTATTTTTTTCTCTCTTTTTTTTTTTTCTTCTTCTTCACAAATGGGGGGGGGGGGTGGGGTAGAGAGAATGAGGGTATTGTATATATTCTCCTTTTTTTTCTTTTTTGTTGTTTTTGGGAGCTCGTGGTTAACGAGCCACCGAAAAGGGGGGAGGGGGGGGGGAATAAGAGATAAGGATGCTTTCATATCACAATGTGTGTACAAATGATGCAATGTGTCTTTTTTCTTTTAAATGGAAATATTAAGATAACTAATAAAAATTTGATAATAAAAAAAAAAAAAAAAGCATTTGGGGTACCATTAGGAATAATGGCACCAAAACCCTTGTCACGCATTTGGGGTACCATTAAGAATAATGGCACCCAAATCTGGTACCAGTAAGAATAATGGCACCCAAACCCTCGTCACACATTTGGGGTGCCCTAAAAATAATAGCGCCCAAACCCTCGTCACACGTTTGGGGTGCCCTAAAAATAATAGCGCCCAAACCCTCGTCACACATTTGGGGTGCTATTAAGAATAACACCAAACCCTTGTCATGCTTTTTGGCGTAATGTTAAGGATAATTGCATCCAAACCCTCATCCAGCATTTGGGGTACCATTAAGAATAATAGCGCCCAAACCCTTGTCAAGCATTTGTGGTGCCCTAAGAATAATGGCGCCCAAACCCTCGTCAAGAATTTAGGGGTACCATTAAGAATAATAGCACCAAAACCCTTGTCAAGCATTTGTGGTGCCCTAAGAATAATGGCGCCCAAACCCTCATCATGCATTTGGGGTACCATTAAGAATAATAGCGCCAAAACCCTTGTCAAGCATTTGTGGTGTCCTAAGAATAATGGCGCCCAAACTTTCATCAAGCATTTGGGGTACCATTAAGAATAATGGCGCCCAAACCCTTGTCAAGCATTTGGGGTACCATTAGGAATAATAGCACCCAAACCCTCGTCAAGCATTTTGCCGCAAATTGGAATCGCCTAATGTGAATGGGATCTTAAGGCTATACTCACATCTGCGCGTTCCAGGAACGCACATTCACGCGCGCGTTACCGAAATGCACGAAAAAATTTATGAAAAAAGTCCTTCATTATTAAAGGCTCCCCGAACGCGGCCAACAGATGTGCACTTCTGCGTTTGGCAAAATGCGCAACAAAGGCGCTACAAACACACACGAAACACACACCGCGTGAAGCTCTACGCCCCAAAACGGTGCAGGAGCTTCTTCGCCGCATTTGCCGCACACAGGGATTGGAAAATGCATGAAAAATGCGCGCCAAATAAACGGGCATTCCCGCTACGCTAGGTGTGAATGGGGCCCTCTAGCAGTCTCGTGTAATGTGTCCTAAGCATGACTTCATCCTCCACCCACTCCTCAGTCTCTGACCATTTCCTCTAGGAAGTCTTCAATCTATGACAGCCTTCTGAAGCCCTACATTTTAGATGTGGCCCTTTGGGGACATCAGGGGCCACAATTGAGGATCCCTATACCTTATAAAGCTGACAACCATCAGTACGACAGCCAGGCTTTTTCTAAGGACAGCTTAGCGATGGCTTCTTCCGTATTTCTCGCCTCCCTTTAAAACCCCCCCCAAATGGCGTGCCCCCCCCCCCCCAGCTGGCTGGCCCCGGTGGATGCAGCGTTTTCATTCTGGGCGTGTGGCAATTAATACAAAGCCTATCTCCGGCGCTCTCTCCCTCTCCCTTCTCACACACAGGACTCATCTACACGCACACTCTGACATCACTCAGTACAAAAGGGTGGAGTGAGCCTCCACTGAAATCTCTTCTGTCTGAAGGGAAGGGAAATTCTGTAGCAGACAAGCAGAGAAAGCAGCAGGACCGAGCCAGCTGAGTCACACAGGCGCACGGCGAGCCGTTCCAACGCCCCTCTGGACATCCTCGGAGAGCCCCCACCGCTCGGCTGAAGCCCCCCGAAGAAGACAACTTGCCACCTTCCTCTGAGATACCAGCGGACTTTCCCCCACCCCCCCCTTGGACTCAAGCAGGAGGACACGGTAAGAAAGATGCACGTCTTCTACTGAAAAGATGGTCAGAATTGGGCACGGATTGTTGGGAGTGGCCGCAGGAAGCGATGCCGGCGGCACCGGCGAATGCACAAAAAAAAAAAAAAAACATCCCTCGCCTTTACATGCCCTGAACATCTGGGGCTTGTCAACAGAGGGCAAGTTTAACCCATGTGAACTTGTGGAGGCGCTCAGTCAACTTTGCTTGGGGGCAGCTCTAGAAAGACACTTGGGAACTCTTGGAAATTGGGGCTGGTCCCGGTGTAGTAGGCAGTTTTGGTCAATTTGGACCGGTTGCTCTTAGAGGAATAAGGCAAAGGGTCAGACGTGGTGGATCAGGATGATGATGCGATCAGTCGACATTGTTTGGGGGCAGCTCTAGAGAAACACTTTGGAACTCTTGGAAATTAGGGCTGGTCCTGGTGGTGCCGTAGGCGGTTTGGGTCAATTCGGACCGGTTGCTCTTAGAGGAATAAGGCAACGGTCAGAACGTGGTGGATCAGGGGGCAGATGTACTCGGTCAACATTGCTTGGAGACAGCGCTAGATAAGTAGTTGGGAACTCTTGGAAATTGGGGCTGGTCCTGGTGGTGCCGTAGGCGGTTTTGGTCAATTTGGACCGGTTGCACTTAGAGGAATAAGGCAATGGTCGGACGTGGAGGATCAGGAGGCAGATGTACTCGGTCAACCTTGCTTGGAGACAGCTCTAGATAAGTAGTTGGGAACTCTTGGAAATTGGGGCTGGTCCCGGTGTAGTAGGTGGTTTTTGGTCAATTTGGACCGGTTGCTCTTAGAGGAATAAGGCAAAGGGTCAGACGTTGTGGATCAGGATGATGATGCGATCAGTCGACATTGTTTGGGGGCAGCTCTAGAGAAACACTTTGGAACTCTTGGAAATTAGGGCTGGTCCTGGTGGTGCCGTAGGCGGTTTGGGTCAATTCGGACCGGTTGCTCTTAGAGGAATAAGGCAACGGTCGGAACGTGGTGGATCAGGGGGCAGATGTACTCGGTCAACATTGCTTGGAGACAGCGCTAGATAAGTAGTTGGGAACTCTTGGAAATTGGGGCTGGTCCCGGTGGTGCCGTAGGCGGTTTTGGTCAATTTGGACCAGTTGCACTTAGAGGAATAAGGCAATGGTCGGACGTGGAGGATCAGGAGGCAGATGTACTCGGTCAACTTTGCTTGGAGACACCTCTAGATAAGTAGTTGGGAACTCTTGGAAATTGGGGCTGGTCCCGGTGTAGTAGGCGGTTTTGGTCAATTTGGACCGGTTGCTCTTAGAGGAATAAGGCAAAGGGTCAGACGTTGTGGATCAGGATGAGGATGCGATCAGTCGAAATTGCTTGGGGGCAGATCTAGAGAAACACTTTGGAACTCTTGGAAATTAGGGCTGGTCCCGGTGGTGTAGTAGGCGGTTTTGGTCAATTTGGACCGGTTGCTCTTAGAGGAATAAGGCAACGGTCGGACGTGGAGGATCAGGATGCGGATGCGCTCAGTTGACTTTGCTTGGAGGTAGCTCTAGATAAATATTTGGGAATTCTCGGAAATTCAGGCTGGTACTGGTGTAGTAGGCGCCTTTGGTAAATTTTGGACCGGTTTCTCTGCAGAAATAAGGCAACAGTCGGATGCGTTGGGTCAAGATGTGGATGGGCTCAGTCAACTTTGCTTTAAGGCAGCTCTAGATAAATAGTTGGGGGGGGGGGGTTGGGCTGGTCCTGGTGTAGGGGGCAGTTTTTGGCAAATCTGGACCGGTTCCAATCGGAAGTGTTGGGTCAGGTGCCTGTTCTGGTGTTATCTGCAATTGATATCAATATGGACCGGCTCCGTATTATCGGAGAAAGCTTTATGTTAAATTGGACCAGGTCACATGTACGATTAGACCGGGTCCACCATCCTGGTGTAGTAGGCTGTTCTGGCAAATTTGGGCTGATTTCTTTAGAGGAATAGGCAACAGTTGGATGTGATGGGTCAGTATGCAGATGCACTAAATCAACGTTGCTTGGGGAGGCTCTGGCTAAATAGCTGGGAATACTCAGGAATTTTTGCAAGTTCTGCTGTAGTAGATGGTTTTGGTAAATTCAACCAGTTGGGTCCAATGCCTTTGCTGGTCCCATCAGAAATTGTCATAAATTTGGACCGGCTCCATGTTCTCTGAGAAGCTTCCTATCAAGTTTTACCTGGTTGCTCATATGATTGGACCACCATACCACCGTAGTAGGATGTTCTGGCAAATCTGGACCCGTTCTTATAGGGGAATAGGCAACGGGCGGATATGTGGGTCAGGTATGGAATTTTGGGCCATTTACCGGTGATTGTTATAGGTTTGGGTCGACTCCAGAGACATTTTCTATTAAATTTGATTAGGTCACTCGTACAGTTGGACCCAGTCCACCATCCCGGTGTAGGAGGCTGTCCTGGTAAAGTCAGACTGGTTTCCCTAAGACAGTGATGGCGAACCTCGGCACCCCCAGATGTTTTGGAACTTCATTTCCCGTGATGCTCATGTAGTCCTCGGTGTAGTTGAGCATCATGGGGAAATGTAGTTCCAAGACATCTGGGGTGCCAAGGTTCGCCATCACTGGTCTAGGAAAATAGGAAACGGGCAGGCATGTGGGTCAGGTGCCAGTTCCGGTGATATCTGCAATTTTGATCAATTTGGACCAGCTTCCAGTTCTTGGGGAGCTTTGCCATTAAATTCTACTAGATCACTGGTACGGTTGGGCCCCATAAATTTGGACCAGCTTCCAGTTCTTGGGGAGCTTTGCCATTAAATTCTACTAGATCACTGGTACGGTTGGGCCCCATAAATTTGGACCAGCTTCCAGTTCTTGGGGAGCTTTGCCATTAAATTCTACCAGATCACTGGTACGGTTGGGCCACATAAATTTGGACCAGCTTCCAGTTCTTGGGGAGCTTTCCCATTAAATTCTACTAGATCACTGGTACGGTTGGGCCCCATAAATTTGGACCAGCTTCCAGTTCTTGGGGAGCTTTGCCATTAAATTCTACTAGATCACTGGTACGGTTGGGCCCCATAAATTTGGACCAGCTTCCAGTTCTTGGGGAGCTTTCCCATTAAATTCTACTAGATCACTGGTACGGTTGGGCCCCATAAATTTGGACCAGCTTCCAGTTCTTGGGGAGCTTTGCCATCAAATTCTACTAGATCACTGGTATGGTTGGGCCCTTATAAATTTGGACCAGCTTCCAGTTCTTGGGGAGCTTTGCCATCAAATTCTACTAGATCACTGGTACGGTTGGGCCCCATAAATTTGGACCAGCTCCCAGTTCTTGGGGAGCTTTGCCATTAAATTCTACTAGATCACTGGTACGGTTGGGCCGGTTCCACCATTCCAGTGCCCAACCTGGTAAACCTGGTAAATTGGTATTCTGGTAAACCTGGACTCCTAGAGAAATAGGCAACAGTTGGGCGTGATGGGTCAGACGCCTGTCCTCGTTTTATCGGCTATTACTATAAAATTTGGACCGGTTCTGGATGAGCATTAGGCGGTAAATTTGACCGGGTCATCGGTACGGTTGGACCTGTCCACCGAGAGGCACCTGTTTGGGCCAATTTCTTACCCTAGTGTTGAAACCAACTAATGTAACCTGTATCCCCTCCTTCCTCATGTAGTTGCCAGATCTCTTGAATACGGAGAAACAGAATCTTAGAAAAAGATTTCGGTCTCCACCAAACCCCTTGATTTTTTTTCACCAAACGGCAAAAGATCGGCAAGATCCGGTGACTTGCTCTGCAGAAGGAACTTTTTTTTTTTTTTTTTGTAAGGGCTTGGCCGGAATTTTTACTGATTACTAACAGACGGCGGCTCGCCGCTCACCTCCGCACTAATGCATTCCCGAGCGTCTGCAAGTGCAAAGCTTTTCCGTAAGGCACCGTTCCCCCCCCCTTTGGCCGTATCACGCCCCGGGGGCTCTGGTGACGGCCTCCACGTTAGCCAGAAGTCACGTTCTGAAGTTTGGGCGTGTTGTTTGGGGGGGGAGGAAGGAGACTGGGGGGAGGGGGGGGCAGCTTGACAAGCCTACTTCCCCAGTGTGGGAAGGGGTTTTCCGGGATGCCACCCTGTGCCAGGACCAAAACCCGGGGGGGGGGCGGGACAGATACGACCTACGTGGGGCCGATTGATTAGATAAAGACCTCATACAAGAATCGATGTTGGTGAAGAACACCCCCCCCCCCCCCCAGAAATTGAGCCACCAACGATCAGGCAGTGCGGGGGTTAACTCTCAGGCTGTTATTTGCACTGTAGCCAATATGGGGGGGGGAGAAATAAAATAGGCGCCCTAGACGATTGGTTCCTTTTAACGAAAGCGCAGTCCTCGGCAGCCAATCGGAAAGCAGCTTTGAGACCTGGTTACATTACGACGGGGAGCTACGCCCGTTACAAAAGCCGATCGATATGTGTTTAAGTATTGGAAGTGTAATGATCGAAATAATAGAAATGCACACCGGGCTCTGGGCGGCGGGGAAACCAACGTATGTTGTCAGTTTTACATGTTTCAGGCACTGGGGGCTGATGGGGCTGTGCTGAGGCATGCAACTGGAGGAGAGGACTGGGGGGGGGGCGTCCACAGAGCTCCAAGCTGTGAATGGTGGTTTACATTGAGCAGTGGGGGGGGGGGGTGAATCACAAGAATCACATATACAAGAATCACAAGACTAGCTGAACAGAACTAATTTAACATGTTTCAGGCACTGGGGGCTGATGGGGCAGTGCTGAGACATGCAGCTGGAGGAGAGGACAGGGAGGCCGTCCACAGAGCTCCAAGCTGTGAATAGTGGTTTACATTGTGCAGTGGGGGGGAGGTGGTGAATCACAAGACTAGCTGAGCAGTATCAATGATAATTTAACATGTTTCAGGCACTGGGGGCTGATGGGGTAGTGATGAAGCATGCAGCTGAAGGGGAGGACAGGGAGGCCTCCCACAGGGCTGAAAGCTGTGAATGGTGCTGTACATCATGCAGCGGGGGGGGGGGGGGGGGTAGGGGGGGTGAATCACAAGACTAGCTGAACAGTGTTAAGAATAATTTAACATGTTTCAGGCACTGGGGGCTGATTACCCTATTACTATATTTTATTATTATTATTATTATTATAATTTTTATATATTTTTTATTAATATTATTATTATCATTATAACTAGCATTTTTATGTTATTTTTATTATTATTTTTATTATTATTATTATTATTATATATTTTTTAATTTTTTATTATTATGTTTATTTTTTATATTACTGTATTGTATTATTACTATATTTTATTATTATTATTATTATTTTTATTATTATATTATAATCGTTATATATTTTTAATTAATATTATTATGATCATTATAACTAGCATTTTTATGTTTTTTTTATTATTATTTTTATTTATTATTATTATTATTATATTGTTTTATTTTTTTATTATTATGTTTTATTTTTTTATTATTATGTTTATTTTTTATATTTTTATAATATATTATTATATATAATAATATAATATATTATTATTATTTTATTATTATATTATAATCATTATATATTTTTAATTAATATTATTATTATTATTATTATTATTATTATTTTCCTTATAACTAGCATTTTTATGTTTTTTTTTTAATTATTATTTTTTATTATTATTATTATTTTTTATAAAATGTTTTATTATTATTTTTTTATATTACTGTATTGTGTTATTACTATATTTTATTATTATATTATCATTTTTATATTTTTTATTAATTTTATTATTATCGTTATAATTATCTTTTTTATGTTATTTTTATTATTATTATGCAGCTGAAGGGGAGGACAGGGAGGCCACCTACAGAGCTGCAAGGTGCTGTGAATGGTGGTGTACATTGTGCCGCGGGGGGGGGGGGGGGGGGTGAATCACAAGACTAGCTGAGCAGTATCAGTGATAATTTAACATGTTTCAGGCACTGGGGGCTGATGGGGCAGTGCTAAGACATGCAGCTGAAGGGGAGGGCAGGGAGGTCACCCACAGGGCTGCAAGCTGTGGATTGTGGGGTGTCTCTCTCTCTCTGGATACATTGTTCAGCGGGGGGGGGGGGGGGGTTGTGAGACGGATAATGGTGGCAATCGGAGGCTGCATTGTTATGTGTGGTGGGAATTTTTCTGCCTATTCATTATTCCCCTCCCCTAAGGAAGCCTCGGCCTTCCGGGTCAAGTGCCAGTCATGTGAGGCCGAGCGCACTCAACAGAAAACAGGCCAGACCTGGCACACCATCCAATTCCTATTATATCATAATATATATAACATTCATTTATTTATTTATTTTAATTTAATTTATTATTTAATTAAAATTATTCAATTGATTTTGTTAGTTTTGTCAATAAATTAATTAAATTCTATTAGATCACATTAATTAATGAATTTCTATTCATTTTAATGAATTCATTCATTTATCTTATTTAATTAATTTTGTTTGTTTCATGAATTAATTAATTTCAATTCGATCACATTATTTGATTCATTAATCTAAATTATTTTATTGATTCTGTTAGTTTCATTAATTAATTAATTTCTATTAGATCACATCAATGAATTATTTTAATTAATTTGAATAATTATTTAATTGATTTTGTTCGCTTCATTGATTAATTATCTTCTATTAGATCACATTAATTAATTCATTAATTTTAATTATTTAACTGATTCTGTTAGTTTAAATAATTAATTAACTAATTTCTATTAGACCACAATAATGAATTTATTTCTATTAGATCACAATAATGCATTTATTTCTATTAGATCACAATAATAAATGTATTTCTATTAGATCACATTAATTAATTAATTCATTTAAATTATTTAACTGATTCTGTTAGTTCAAATAATTAATTAACAGATTTCTATTAGATCACAATAATGCATTTATTTCTATTAGATCACAATTCATTTTGTTTGTTTCATAAATTCATTTAATTTCAATTAGATCACATTATTTAATCCATTAATCTAAATGATTTTATTGATTCTGTTAGTTTCATTAATTAATTCATTTCTATTAGATCACATCAATGAATTATTTTAATTAATTTGAATAATTATTTAATTGATTTTGTTTGCTTCATTGATTAATTAACTTCTATTAGATCACATTAATTAATTAATTAATTTTAATTATTTAACTGATTCTGTTAGTTTAAATAATTAATTAACTAATTTCTATTAGACCACAATAATGAATTTATTTCTATTAGATCACAATAATGCATTTATTTCTATTAGATCACAATAATAAATGTATTTCTATTAGGTCACATTAATTAATTAATTAATTCGTTTAAATTATTTAACTGATTCTGTTAGTTTAAATAATTAATTAACTAATTTCTATTAGACCACAATAATGCATTTATTTCTATTAGATCACAATTAATTTTGTTTGTTTCATGAATTAATTTAATTTCAATTAGATCACATTATTTAATCCATTAATCTAAATGATTTTATTGATTCTGTTAGTTTAATTAATTAATTAATTTCTGTTAGATCACATCAATTAATTATTTTAAATTATTTTTATTGATTCTGTTAGATGTCATTAATTAATTCATTTCTATTAGGTCACATCAATTAATACATTTTAATCCATTTTACTTATTTAATTGATTTTGTTAGCTTCATTCATTAATTAATTTCTATTAGATCACATTTATTCATTCATTAATTTTAATTATTTAACGGATCCTGTTAGTTTAAATAAATAATTAACTAATTCCTATTAGATCACAATAATTTATTTATTTCTATTAGATCACATTAATCCATTCATTCATTTAAATTATTTAACTGATTAGTTTAAATAATTAATTAACTCATTTCTATTAGATCACATTAATTCAATCATTTACATTATTTATTTAGTTAAGTTGTTTTCATGAATTCATTTATTTCTATTAGATCCCATTAATTAATACATTTCTATTAGATCACATCAATTAATTAATTTATTTAATTTTGTTAGTTTCATTAATTAATTCCTATTAGATCACATTAATTAATTAATTTCCATTATTTAATTGATTCTGTTAGTTTCATTATTGAATTAAGTAATTTCTATTAGATTAATTAATTAGTTGATTTAAATTATTTTATTGAGTCTGTTAGTTTGAATAATGAATTCATTTCTATAAAGATCACATTAATAATTCATTTTGTATTACTTTAAATATTTAATTAAAATGATTTAATTGATTTTGTGAGTTTCGTTAATTCATTTATTTCTATTAGATTAATTAACGCTTAAAATTATTTTATTGGTTCTGTTCGTTTTATTAATTAATTAATTTCTATTAGATCGCATTAATTAATTCATTTAAAGGATTTTATTGATTCTGTTTGTTTAATTAATTAATTTCTATTACATTTTAACGCTGAAATGCCCCAAAAAACACATTAAGCGCGTGCAAATGATCCCCAAAATAAAGTGATTATTAAATATATACATGAATGTGATTGGCTGATTGGCCAATCTTATCAATTTAATACAAAATTAATATATAATATATACACATGTTGGGGTGACCATTATTATTATATATGGCGGCTCTGCTCTTCCCTACAGACTGTATATATAATATACGCGTTTCACGTTGGGGCAGCCATTATTATATATGGCGACTCTGCTCCTCACTATACAGACCGTATATATATATATTATATACGCGTTTCACATTGGGGTGGCCATTATTATATATGGTGGCTCTGCTCCTCCCTACAGACTGTATATATAATATACGCGTTTCAAATTGGGGCGGCCATTATTACATATGGCGGCTCTGCTCCTCCCTACAGACTGTATATATAATATACGCGTTTCACATTGGGGTGGCCATTATTATATATGGTGGCTCTGCTCCTTCCTACAGACTGTATATATAATATACGCGTTTCACGATGGGGTGGCCATTATTACATATGGTGGCTCTGCTCCCCCTACAGACTGTATATATAATATACGCGTTTCACGGTGGGGCGGCCATTATTATATATGGCGGCTCTGCTCTTCCCTACAGACTGTATATATAATATACGCGTTTCACGTTGGGGCAGCCATTATTATATATGGCGGCTCTGCTCCTCACTATACAGACCGTATATATATATATATTATATACGCGTTTCACATTGGGGTGGCCATTATTATATATGGTGGCTCTGCTCCTCCCTACAGACTGTATATATAATATACACGTTTCACATCGGGGTGGCCATTATTACACATGGCGGCTCTGCTCCTCCCTACAGACTGTATATATAATATACGCGTTTCACGGTGGGGTGGCCATTATTACACATGGCGGCTCTGCTCCTCCCTACAGACTGTATATATAATATACACGTTTCACATTGGGGGCGGCCATTATTATATATGGCAGCTCTGCTCCTCCCTACAGACCGTATATATAATATACGCTTTTCACATCGGGGTGGCCATTATTACACATGGCGGCTCTGCTCCTCCCTACGTAGTGCTGCACGATGATCAGTCGATCTTCCTAAGTCTCCCAGACATGGACTGTCTTCCTGCAGTCTCTAATGATGTGAAACAGCCACAGGGCTTCAACCAAACATCATGTGACCCCGCCCAGACATCACATGACTCGGGAGCTGCAGTCTCTTATTAGTGGCAAGTGATCATCATCATGTGACGGAGGATCGTCATGTGATTGGATCGTGTGCGATTTTGTAAATTGTAGTAATAAATCGGCTTCAAAGGGCCTCGTCTGATCTGGAAAAATTGAACCATCTCATCACATGGGGGGCTTATTAGATCCCTCCAGGACCCCAGTGGTGGGATGTCCCCGTTATCGATCCCAGTGACGACCAACCGCTGTGACCATTGCAGCATTGAATGACGGCAACCCCTCCCCCGTTATTGGATTTTTTTATAAAATATATTTATATTAAAAATAATATAAATAATTCTAATATAATTATTTATTAAAATAATATTATGAATTATTATAAT
Organism: Lithobates sylvaticus; assembly: GCA_028564925.1. NCBI lineage: Eukaryota > Metazoa > Chordata > Amphibia > Anura > Ranidae > Lithobates > Lithobates sylvaticus. The sequence continues at coordinate 29,040,378 of CM053038.1, forward strand.
ATAATCATATATAATAATATTTTAATAATTCAGGAGTCCGGCTGTGAGAGCGAAACCTTCACTGTGGGCTCTGCCTTATACCGTATAGAAAGTGCGCTCCTATAGAGGCATTGCCTTTATTTTGTAGCTTCTGTGTGCGTCCCGATGCCTTGGGATTGGATTTCGTTTTGCTGAGCTCTGAGCACAGAAGGCCATCAAATCCAGTAACCAATGGCGTGTCACCTCCCAGGACAATGAATGAATGTCGCCATACAGGAGGATAAAAAGGCATTACTGAAAAGCACAGAAGGCAACTTAGCTGCAAAGACGATTGGTTTATGCCCAACGCCATAATAATAATAATAATAATAGTAATAATAATAATATCATCATTATCATTATACTATTATTTTGTTCTTATTATTATATTATTATTTTACTATTTTTTATTATCATTATATTACTATCATTTTTATATTATTTTTGTTATTATTTTTATAGTTATTATATTATTATTATTTTTTTTAAAAAATGTTATATTACTGTATTGTATTATTACTTTATTTTATTATTAATTATTATATTATAATTTTTATATTTTTAAATTAATATTATTATTATTATTATCATTATAAATATCATGCTTATGTTATTTTTATTTATTATTTATTATTATTATTATTATATTATTTTTTATTTAATTTTTTTATTATTATGTTTATTTTTTATATTAGTGTATTGTATTATTACTATATTTTATTAATTGTATTATTATATAATATTTTTTTTTAATTAATATTATTATTATTATCCTTATAACTATAATTTTTATGTTATTTTATTTTTTTATTTTATTATTATTATTATTATTATATAATTTTTTTTATTAAATTTTTTATTATTATTTATTAATTTTAACAATAATATATATATATATATATTTTTTAATTAATATTATTATTATTATTATCATTATAACTATAATTTTTATGTTATTTTATTATTATTTTTATTTAGTATTATTATTATTATTATTATATTTTTTTTTATATTACTGTATTATTACTATATTTTATTATTATTATTATTATTATTAATATTATTATTATATTATAATTTTTAGATTTTTTTTAATTATTATTAGTATTATTATCATTATCCCTATCATTTTTATGTTATTTTTATTATTATTTTTAATAATTATTATATTATAAAAAAAAAATTTTTTTTTATTTTGTTTATTTTTTATATTACTGTATTGTATTATTACTATATTTTATTATTATTATTATTTTTATTATTATATTATAATTTTTATATATTTTTAATTAATATTATTATTATTATAATTTTTTTTTGTAACATTACTATATTTTATTATTATTATTATTTTTATTATTATATTATAATTTTTATATATTTTTAATTAATATTATTATTATTATAATTTTTTTGTAACATTACTATATTTTATTATTATTATTATTATTATTAACATTATTATTATTATACAGGATTTATATAGCGCCAACAGTTTGCGCTGCAGTTTACAACATTAGGGTAGACAGTACAGGTACAATACAATTCCATACCGGAGGAATCAGAGGGCCCCGCTCGTTAGAGCTTACAATCTATGTTATTTTTATTATTATTTTCATTATTATTATTTTTATATTTTTTATTATTATTTTTTTTTATTTTTTATTTTTTTTGTTAAGTTGTGGGGAAGAGTTCACCTATTATTATTATTATTATCATTATCCCTATCATTTTTATGTTATTTTTATTATTATTTTTAATAATTCTTATTATTATATTATAAAAAATTTTTTTATTATTTTGTTTATTTTTTATATTACTGTATTGTATTTTTACTATATTTTATTATTATTTTTATTTTTATTATTATATTATAATTTTTATATATTTTTAATTAATATTATTAATATCATTTTTTTGTAACATTACTATATTTTATTATTATTATTATTATTATTATTATTATTATTAACATTATTATTATTATACAGGATTTATATAGCGCCAACAGTTTGCGCCGCAGTTTACAACATTAGGGTAGACAGTACAGGTACAATACAATTCCATACCGGAGGAATCAGAGGGTTCCGCTCGTTAGAGCTTACAATCTATGTTATTTTTATTATTATTTTCATTATTATTATTTTTATATTTTTATTATTTTTTTTATTATTTTTTTTTATTATTTATTTTTTATTTATTTTTTGTTAAGCTGTGGGGAAGAGTTCACCTTTTCTCCTTTGTTTTCTACTTCTGTCTGTGACCCCGTAGAGGATATTTGCTCTTACTTCCTGTCTCATGTGGCACCGATACAAGAAATGGGTGTGGTTGTCACCAGGAGAAGAAGGCACAGACATTTTTGTCAGTGCCCCCATTGCAGTGATTTGCCCCCCCCCCCCCCCCCCCAACCAGACAAAGACAGCAATAAAAGCCTGACAAAAAAAGGGTGTCTAACCCCCTTTTATGTCTGGAGCTGGGCTTTAATTTAAAGCAGTTCTGAAAGCGGAAGACGACATAAAATTGATGTTGGGGTGGATGAAGGCGGCGGGAGGTTCCCAGCAGATCCCCCATAGATCCGATCCCCCATAGATCCGATCCCCCATAGATCCGATCCCCCATAGATCCGATCCCCGATAGATCCGATCCCCCATAGATCCGATCCCCCATAGATCCGATCCCCCATAGATCCGATCCCCCATAGATCCGCCCTCACACTGCCTCTTCCCAGATGTTTTTTATCTTGGATCTTGTCTATGATTATAACATCTGTTTCCTCCGACTCTCCTATAATCTGCAGCCCCGGCCCACATTCCGGCTTCTTAAAGGGGAACTACTCGGGCGGGGAGATGGGCGCCGCCATTGATATTTGGCTGTTGAAAAGGGGCAACCCCTGACACCCTCGTCCTGGATAGTGAGCCACTGATCGGAGCAAGCATGCGGACAGTGAAGATGGAACCGTCTACCCCTTTTCCAATTCAGGGATATAATAATAATAATAATAGTAATAACAGCAATACTATTATATACTAAATATTACAAAAAATAAAATAAATAATAATAATAGCAGACATAACTGATTATTATTAATATTATTATTGCTGTTTTTGTTTATTTTTAGTATTAGTGGTCTATTACTAAAAATAATAAAAAATAACAAAATAATAATAATAAAAACAGCAACAACTATATACATTATAAGTATATAACTCCCTATCCCTAGAGTGTGGAGATACCGGAGGAGAAAAAATAAGGGGGGGGTGGAATTTGGAATTGTGGGCCGAGTCGCATGTCAGGATCGCGCGGCAATCGCAGCAAACCGCGCCTTTAACCTCTTCAGATCCGCGCAATAGCCGAAAGGCGGCTACAGCGCGGACCTACTTTGCCGGGAGGACGTCTATTGACATCCTCCCGTGCCCGAGCGGCCTGCGCGCCCCCCGCAGGGCGCACCTTCACGCACGCCACGCGCTCTGTGATCAGCGCGTCTATGAGACTCGGCTGATCACAGATCGGAGTAAAGGGTTCGATCCCGACCCCTTACCACGTGATCAGCTGTCAGCCAATGAAAGCTGATCATGTGATGTAAACAGAGCCGGCTATTTTTTCTCCTCACGCTGACAATGTAAGGAGAAAAAAAAAAAAGCCGATCACCGGTGGAACTCAGAGGGACATCAGTTCATCTGTGCCCACCTGTGCCCACCTGTGCCACCTGCCAGTGCCACCTAGCAGTACGCAACCGTCCCAACTACCAGTGTCCACCAGCGCCACCTACCAGTCCCCACAGTGCCACCCATCAGTCCCCACAGTGCCACCAACCAGTGCCTCATACACAGTGCTGCCCATCAGTTTCACCTACCAGTGCCCATCAGTGCCACATATCAGTGCCATCTATCAGAGGTACCTATCAGTAACACCTATCAGTGCCCATCAGTGCCACCCGACAGGGCCCATCAGTGCCATCTTATCTATGCCCATCAGTACAGCCTTATCTGTCCCCATCAGTGCCCACCAGTGCAGCCTATCAGTGCCCACCAGTGCAGCCTATCAGTGCCCACCAGTGCCGCCTCATCAGCGCACATCAGTGAAGGAGAAAAATTATCTGTTTGCAAAATTTTATAACAAACTATGAAACATGATTTATTTAAATTTTTTTAATTTTCCATCTTTGCAATATGGGGGAGGGGCGTCATTAACTTTGTATTGACACTCCCATTGGTTCGCATAAGGCCGTGTGAACTGCCTGCGATTCGTATGCGATGCAGGGGGAACCCGTGCTGGATTTGCATCGCATATATGTGAACCGGGGGGCCTCAAGGCTTCGTTTCCACTAACGCGACTTGCCATGTGACTTTTGGACAACGTCGCATGGCAAGTCACATCCCATTGATTGCAATGGCACCCGTTCCAACCGATGCGATTTTGAAAATCAACGCTATTGAAAAGGTTCCTGCACTACCTTTGATGTGACTTTTGATGCGACTTTGATCCGGAGATTGTAAAGTAAGATCGAGACTGCACTCAAAGTGGCACTCCAAATCGTGCGACTTTAAGGGGGGGGGGTCGCAATAGTGGAAACGTAGAGCATGTTCTGTTGAAAAAAAACAGAAACACTGGCCGGATCACCAGGTGAAAATAAAGGTAAGAAAGCCTAAAAAAAAAAAGAAAACGAATGCAGCCATCACGTCGAAGAATTAGTATAATAAATGCTTGCTTTTGGGTGAATACTGCTTTAAAATCAGGAAGCCATATAGTATATTAATTATCGTTCGATCGATTGTTCGATCAATTGTTCGATCGCATGTTCGATTGTTGTTTCTCAGAATTGCACTGAGACAGGCCTGTCTCTCCCCCCCCCCTCCTCCCTCCGTGTTTCGTCATCACATCCCCCCGGCAGTTCCCAGGCGGCCGGACAATGAAGCCGCCTGGCTCCGGCGGTGAAAGGGTTACCGCATGCGAGGCGGAATGAATGAACACAACGCGGCCTTCTTCCGCGCAGAATTAGCAAACCAGGCATGTAGCGATAATACTGGTATTCCGCCTTCCCCGCACAGCCGGCAGGAAACAAGCCCGGCCGTGAGACGATGGGGAGGGAGGATTCCGGATTCCCATTACAAAACAACAGGAGGGAAAAAAAAAAAATTTATATATATATATATATATATATATATATATATATATAATAAAATAAAAGGCTGGGTGTAGCTGTAAAGAGATTTTTGGAGCGCCGGGCCTTTAAGAGCCAGCGGTTCATTAATCGCAACGCTTAAAATCAGCCAGTGACCTATTTGTGGAAGAAGAGAAAAAAAAAAGAGGGACGCGCGCCATGTTCATCCACATGAGAGTGGCAGCAAAAGATACAGAGCGACGTATTACAAGAGAGCGTCAAAAACTGCAGTTGTGGTGGTGACTGGAGACATGCAGCAGGAGACAGTTAGAGACGTGTTACATGAGACTGCTAAAGATCGCAGCATTTGTCGCCCCTTTAGAAAACCGGCTACTTGGTACATTCCCACCGCTGAGTGCTGGGGGTCTGTGATAAGAGACTGCTCGAGATCACTGTTATTATCGCTTCTTTTACAAATTTGTGTTGATGCCTGGGGTCTGAGGGCCTGTCACATGAGACTGCTAGAGATCACTGATATTTAGACCCTTTACAAATCAATGTTCCCTATCCAGCTACTGAAGTCTGGGGTTTGAGGGCCTGTTACATGAGACTGCTAGAGATCACTGATATTTGGGGTTTGAGGGCCTGTTACATGAGACTGCTAGAGATCACTGATATTTAGACCCTTTACAAATCAATGTTCCCTATGCAGCTACTGAAGTCTGGGGTTTGAGGGCCTGTTACATGAGACTGCTAGAGATCACTGATATTTAGACCCCTTACAAATCAATGTTCCCTATGCAGCTACTGTGGTATGGGGTATGAGGGCCTGTTACATGAGACTGCTAGAGATCACTGATATTTAGACCCTTTACAAATCAATGTTCCCTATCCAGCTACTGAAGTCTGGGGTATGAGGGCCTATTACATGAGACTGCTAGAGATCACTGCAGGAGAATGCTAGAGATCACTGACATTATGGCTCCTTAAAAATGCAATTATTCCCCTTCAGAAATCAATCCACTGACTCCACTATTGATGCCCGGGGTCCAGGGGGGCCTGTCACATGAGACTGCTAGAGATCACTGCATGAGACTGCTAGAGATCACTGCATGAGACTGCTAGAGATCACAGAGATTTAGTCCCTTTACAAATCAATGTTCCCTATCCAGCCACTGAAGTCTGGGGTATGATGGCCTATTACATGAGACTGCTAGAGATCACTGATATTTAGTCCCTTTACAAATCAATGTTCCCTATCCAGCCACTGAAGTCTGGGGTATGACGGCCTATTACGTGAGACTGTTAGAGATCACTGATATTTAGACCCCTTACAAATCAATGTTCCCTATCCAGCTACTGAAGTATGGGGTATGAGGGCCTATTACATGAGACTGCTAGAGATCACTGCAGGAGAATGCTAGAGATCACTGACATTATGGCTCCTTAAAAATGCAATTATTCCCCTTCAGAAATCAGTCCACTGACTCCACTACTGATGCCCCCGGGGTCCAGGGGGGCCTGTCACATGAGACTGCTAGAGATCACTGCATGAGACTGCTAGAGATCACAGACATTTAGTCCCTTTACAAATCAATGTTCCCTATCCAGCCACTGAAGTCTGGGGTATGATGGCCTATTACACGAGACTGCTAGAGATCACTGATATTTAGACCCCTTACAAATCAATGTTCCCTATCCAGCCACTGAAGTCTGGGGTATGACGGCCTATTACATGAGACTGTTAGAGATCACAGAGATTTAGACCCTTTACAAATCAGTGTTCCCTCTCCAAATAGTGACACCCGGGGTCCGAGCTCAAGCCTGGGGTCTGAGGGTCTGTTACACAAGACTGCTAGAGATCACTTACATTGGAGCTCCTTTACAAATGCGATTATTCACCATCAGAAATCAATCCTCGGACTCCACTACTGATGCCCGGGGTCCGGGGGGGGGGGCTGTCACATGAGACTGTTAAAGTTCACTGCTGTTTAGTCCCATTACAAATCAATGTTCCCTATCCAACTACTGACATCTGGGGTCTGAGTGCCGGTCACATGAGACTGTAAAAGATTACTTCTTTTTAGTACCTTTACAAATCAATGTTCCCTACACAACTGCTGACTCCTGGGGTCTGGGGGGGGGGGGGGGGGGGGGGCTGTTACATGAGACTGCTAGAGGTCACTGTTATTATAGCTCCTTTACAAGTTAATGTTCCCACTCCAATGTCTAATGCCCGGGGTCTGAGGGCCTATTACATGAGACTGCTAGAGATCACTGCTCTTTAGTCCCTTTACAAATCAGGGGTCCGGGGGGCCTGTTACAGGAGACTGCTAGAGATCACTGACATTATAGCTCCTTTACAAATGCACTTATACCCCTTCAGAAATCAATTCGCTGACTCCACTACTGATGCCCGGGGTCCAGGGGGGCCTGTCACATGAGACTGCTAGAGATCACGGCTATTTAGTACCTTTACAAATCAATGTTCCCTATCAAACTACTGACTCCTGGGGTCCGGGGGGCCTGTCACATGAGACTGCTAGAGATCACGGCTATTATAGCAACCTGTCACATGAGACTGCTAGAGATCACGGCTATTATGAGAGTGCTAGAGATCACTGCATGAGACTGCTAGAAATCACGGCTATTATATGCCCGGGGTCCAGGGGGCCTGTCACATGAGACTGCTAGAGATCACGGCTATTATAGCGATCTGTCACATGAGACTGCTAGAGATCACTGCTATTATAGCAACCTGTCACATGAGACTGCTAGAGATCACTGCTATTATAGCGATCTGTCAACCTGAACATTAGAGATCACTGCTATTATAGCGTCCTGTCACATGAGACTGCTAGAGATCACTGCTATTATAGCAACCTGTCACATGAGACTGCTAGAGATCACTGCTATTATAGCAACCTGTCACATGAGACTGCTAGAGATCACTGCTATTATAGCAACCTGTCACATGAGACTGCTAGAGATCACTGCTATTATAGCAACCTGTCATGAGACTGTTAGAGATCACTGCTTATTATAGCAACCGGTCACATGAGACTGCTAGAGTGATCTGTGACTATTATAGCAACCTGTTACATGAGACTGCTAGAGATCACTGCTTTTATAGCAACCTGTCACATGTCACATGAGACTGCTAGAGATCACTGCTATTATAGCAACCTGTCACATGAGACTGCTAGAAATCACTATTATAGCAACCACTGACATCACATGAGACTGCTAGAGATCACTGCTATTATAGCAACCTGTCACATGAGACTGCTAGAGCTATTATAGCAACCTGTCACATGAGACTGCTAGAGATCACTGCTATTATAGCAACCGGTCACATGAGACTGCTAGAGATCACTGCTATTATAGCAACCTGACACATGAGACTGCTATAGATCACTGCTATTATAGTGACCTGTCACATGAGACTGCTAGAGATCACGGCTATTATAGCGATCTGTCACATGAGACTGCTAGAGATCACTGCTATTATAGCGATCTGTCACATGAGACTGCTAGAGATCACTGCTATTATAGCGATCTGTCACATGAGACTGCTAGAGATCACTGCTATTATAGCAACCTGTCACATGAGACTGCTAGAGATCACTGCTATTATAGCAACCGGTCACATGAGACTGCTAGAGATCACTGCTATTATAGCAACCTGTCACATGAGACTGCTAGAGATCACTGCTATTATAGCAACCTGACACATGAGACTGCTAGAGATCACTGCTATTATAGCAACCTGTCACATGAGACTGCTAGAGATCACTGCTATTATAGCACCGGTTACAGAGATCAATGTTCCCGGTCACATTACACTGCTAGAGATCATTGCTATTATAGCAACCGGTCACATGCTGGAGATCACTGCTATTATAGTGACCTGTCACATGAGACTGCTAGAGATCACTGCTATTATAGTGACCTGTCACATGAGACTGCTAGAGATCACTGCTATTATAGCAACCTGTCACATGAGACTGCTAGAGATCACTGCTATTATAGCAACCTGTCACATGATGACTGCTAGAGATCACTGCTATTATAGCAACCGGTCACATGAGACTGCTAGAGATCACTGCTATTATAGCAACCGGTCACATGAGACTGCTAGAGATCACTGCTATTATAGCAACCGGTCACATGAGACTGCTAGAGATCACTGCTATTATAGCAACCGGTCACATGAGACTGCTAGAGATCACTGACATTGTAGCGCCTGTACATGAGACTGCTAGAGATCAATCTGCTGACTCCACTACTGATGCCCGGGGTCCAGGGGGCCTGTCACATGAGACTGCTAGAGATCACTATTATAGCAACCTATTACTTGAGAGTGCTAGAGATCACTGCATGAGACTGCTGGAGATCACTGACATTGTAGCGCCTTTACAAATGCACTTATACCCCTTCAGAAATCAATCTGCTGACTCCACTACTGATGCCAGGGGTCCAGGGGGCCTGTCACATGAGACTGCTAGAGATCATTGCTATTATAGCAACCGGTCACATGAGACTGCTAAAGATCACTGCTATTATAGCAACCTGTCACATGAGACTGCTAGAGATCACTGCTATTATAGCGATCTGTCACATGAGACTGCTAAAGATCACTGCTATTATAGCAACCTGTCACATGAGACTGCTAGAGATCACTGCTATTATAGCAACCTGTCACATGAGACTGCTAGAGATCACTGCTATTATAGCAACCTGTCACATGAGACTGCTAGAGATCACTGCTATTATAGCAACCTGTCACATGAGACTGCTAGAGATCACTGCTATTATAGCAACCTGTCACATGAGACTGCTAGAGATCACTGCTATTATAGCAACCTGTCACATTAGACTGCTAGAGATCACTGCTATTATAGCAACCTGTCACATGAGACTGCTAGAGATCACTGCTATTATAGCAACCAGTCACATGAGACTGCTAGAGGTCACTGCCATTAGAGCTCGTTTACAAGTTAATGTTCCCACTCCAATATCTAATGCCCGGGGTCTGAGGGCCTATTACTTGAGAGTGCTAGAGATCACTGACATTGTAGCGCATTTACAAATGCACTTATACCCCTTCAGAAATCAATCTGCTGACTCCACTACTGATGCCCGGGGTCCAGGGGGCCTGTCACATGAGACTGCTAGAGATCACTGCTATTATAGCAACCGGTCACATGAGACTGCTAGAGATCACTGCTATTATAGCAACCGGTCACATTAGACTGCTAGAGATCACTGCTATTATAGCAACCGGTCACATGAGACTGCTAGAGATCACTGCTATTATAGCAACCGGTCACATGAGACTGCTAGAGATCACTGCTATTATAGCAACCGGTCACATTAGACTGCTAGAGATCACTGCTATTATAGCAACCGGTCACATGAGACTGCTAGAGATCACTGCTATTATAGCAACCTGTCACATGAGACTGCTAGAGATCACTGCTATTATAGCAACCTGTCACATGAGACTGCTGGAGATCACTGCTATTATAGCAACCTGTCACATGAGACTGCTAGAGGTCACTGCCATTAGAGCTCGTTTACAAGTTAATGTTCCCACTCCAATATCTAATGCCCGGGGTCTGAGGGCCTATTACTTGAGAGTGCTAGAGATCACTGACATTGTAGCGCATTTACAAATGCACTTATACCCCTTCAGAAATCAATCTGCTGACTCCACTACTGATGCCCGGGGTCCAGGGGGCCTGTCACATGAGACTGCTAGAGATCACTGCTATTATAGCAACCGGTCACATGAGACTGCTAGAGATCACTGCTATTATAGCAACCGGTCACATTAGACTGCTAGAGATCACTGCTATTATAGCAACCGGTCACATGAGACTGCTAGAGATCACTGCTATTATAGCAACCTGTCACATGAGACTGCTAGAGATCACTATTATAGCAACCGGTCACATGAGACTGCTAGAGAGCATTGCTATTATAGCAACCTGTCACATGAGACTGCTAGAGATCACTGCTATTATATCAACCTGTTACATGAGGCTGCTAGAGATCACTGCTATTATAGCAACCTGTCACATGAGACTGCTAGAGATCACTGCTATTATAGTGACCTGTCACATGAGACTGCTAGAGATCACTGCTATTATAGTGACCTGTCACATGAGACTGCTAGAGATCACTGCTATTATAGCAACCTGTCACATGAGACTGCTAGAGATCACTGCTATTATAGCAACCGGTCACATGAGACTGCTAGAGATCACTATTATAGCAACCTGTTACATGAGACTGCTAGAGATCACTGCTATTATAGTGACCTGTCACATGAGACTGCTAGAGATCACTGCTATTATAGCGGCCTGTCACATGAGACTGCTAGAGATCACTGCTATTATAGCGACCTGTCACATGAGACTGCTAGAGATCACTGCTATTATAGTGACCTGTCACATGAGACTGCTAGAGATCACTGCTATTATAGCGACCTGTCACATGAGACTGCTAGAGATCACTGCTATTATAGTGACCTGTCACATGAGACTGCTGGAGATCACTGCTATTATAGTGACCGGTCACATGAGACTGCTAGAGATCACTGCTATTATAGCTCCTTTACAAGTTAATGTTCCCACTCCAATGTCTAATGCCCGGGGTCTGAGGGCCTATTACATGAGACTGCTAGAGATCACTGACATTATGGCTCCTTTACGAATGCACTTATACCCCTTCGGAAATCAATCTGCTGACTCCACTACTGATGCCCGGGGTCCAGGGGGCCTGTCACATGAGACTGCTAGAGGTCGCTGCTTTTTAGTCCCATCACAAATCAATGTTCCCACAACAAATACTGGCATCCGGGGTGCGGGGGGGGGGGGGGGTTGTCACATGAGACTGCTAGAGATCACTGATATTATAGCTCCTTTACAAGTCAATGTTCCCACTCCAATGTCTAATGCCCGGGGTCTGAGGGCCACAGATGGGGCACCGGAGACCCCTGTACACGGCTTTTGAACAAAAAGGATAAAAAAAACAAAAAATAAATCTGTCTCTATATGTAAACGTTGCACCGTGCGCTCCTATTGGTTGGCTGACTACCGCTCAGCAGTGATGTCATCGCTCCAGAAGGGGGAAAGTCTTCAGCCGCTGCGAGTTTTCTTCCGATTTTCTTTTTAGTTTAGAGAAACAAAAATGTTTTTGTTTTTTTTTTCACTTTAAAAAAAGGAAGCGTGAAGTAAATCTGAGACATTTCTCCGAAAGGCGCGCTTCCTCCTCAGTGAGCGGAACGCACAACCTTAACCCTTCATCTTCCCGGACCACCCGGGGCGCAAATTCTCCCGTTTTATTCTCAAAGTCGGTTAAAAAAAATGGATGGAACATTCGGTGTGAGGTTGTGTTGGGGAGGCGGAGCTTATAGCTGGAGTCACACCTTTACCTGTGCATGATCCGCCGGGGTCCAGGGGTCTGTCACATGAGACTGCTAGAGATCACTGACATTACACCCCTTCATAAATAAATGCTCCGACTCTAACTACCGATGCCTGGGGTCTGCTACATGAGACTGCTAGAGATCATTGACGTTGGCTCAATCATGCATTTTAAACCCTCAAGATCTCCTTATCACCGCTCACAGTGAAAATATAACTCACAGAGGAATAAAAAGATCTCATAGTGCTCACTGTTTATATTTTATTAATAGAAGCACACATTAGTCCCACCCAGCGTGGTGACATCACAATCCACGCCCAACTGATGCTTAGGGGTTTATTTATTAAAACTGGAGGGTGCAAAATCAGGCTCACTCCAGCATAGAAACCAATCAGCTTCCAGTTTTTTTAGGGAAAAACTTAATTGAACAAGCTGAAGTTAGAAGCTGATTGGCTACCATGCTCAGCTGCACCAGATTCTGAGTGCATCAAATTTAGTAAATCAAACCCATTGCGTCCCAAATGAGCTTTGAGAAAGTCCATGAAATTAGGTTCATTGGCACAAGCAATTTGGATTGATAAGACTGCTATTAGAGGACTTTATATATCTAATTGAACTTTTGTGTTGTGGGTTTTTTTTCTTCACAGAATGTAGTCACATTTTTGTTTTTATTCACATTTTTATTTACATAGTGCTCACTGTTTATATTTTATTAATAGAAGCAATAAAAGTAAAACTCACAATTAAAAAGAGAAAATCGGCATCTCAGTATGTCACCATTACAAATGTTACTGAGGTTAGGTCTCTCTGAGACCCACAGTAGTCCTGCTCAGTGTGATGTCACAAGCCACGCCCAGTTGACGTGTTGCATCCCAAATGGACTTTAAGAAATTTGTGTTTATAAAATTAAATGAAGTTTATTGGCAAAAGCAATATAGACTGATACGACTTCTATTTGAGGACTTTATATATCTAATTGGACTTTTGTGGACTTTAATTGGACTCACATAGTGCTCACTGTTTACATTTTATTAATAGAAGCAATAAAAGTAAAACTCACAATTAAAAGGAGAAAAATAAATATCTCGGTATGTCACCATTACAACTGTTACTGAGGTTAGATCTCTCTGAGACCCACAGGGATTTTTTTCTTTGCACAATTTATTTACAATTTTTTTTTACATAGTGCTCACTGTTTACATTTTATTAATAGAAGCAATAAAAGTAAAACTCACAATTAAAAGGAGAAAAATAAATATCTCGGTATGTCACCAAATGTTACTGAGGTTAGATCTCTCTGAGACCCACAGTAGTCCTGCTCAGCGTGATGATGTCCCAAGCCACACCCATCTGACACGTTGCGTCTCCCATGGACTTTAAGAAATTTGTGTTTATAAAATTAAATGAAGTTCATTGGCTCAAGCAATTTGGATTGATAAGACTTCTATTTGAGGACTTTATATATCTAATTGGACTTTTGTGGACTTTAATTGGACTCACATAGTGCTCACTGTTTACATTTTATTAATAGAAGCAATAAAAGTTAAACTCACAATTAAAGAGAAATATCAGCATCTCAGTATGTCACCATTACCTATGTTACTGAGGTTAGATATCTCTGAGTCCCACAGTAGTCCTGCTCAGCGTGATGATGTCACAAGCCACGCCCACTGACGCGTTGCGTCCCAAATGGACTTTAAGAAATTTGTGTTTATAAAATTAAATGAAGTTCATTGTCACAAGCAATTTGGATTGATAAGACTTCTATTTGAGGACTTTATATATCTAATTGGACTTTTGTGGACTTTAATTGGACTCACATAGTGCTCACTGTTTACATTTTATTAATAGAAGCAATAAAAGTAAAACTCACAATTAAAAGGAGAAAAATAAATATCTCGGTATGTCACCATTACAACTGTTACTGAGGTTAGATCTCTCTGAGACCCACAGTAGTCCTGCTCAGCGTGATGATGTCACAAACCATGGCCAACTGATGCGTTGCATCCCAAATGGACTTTAAGAAATTTGTGTTTATAAAATTAAATGAAGTAATTTGGATTGATAAGACTTCTATTTGAGGACTTTATATTTCTAATTGGACTTTCGTGCTGTGGGATTTTATTTCTTTGCACAATTTATTTACACATTTTTTTCACATAGTGCTCACTGTTTACAATTAATTAATAGAAGCAATAAAAGTAAAACTCACAATTAAAAAGAGAAAAATCAGCATCTCAGTATATCACCATTACCAATGTTACTGAGGTTAGATCTTTCTGAGACCCACAGTAGTCCTGCTCAGCATGATGATGTCACAAGCCACGCCCACTGACGCGTTTCGTCCCAAATGGACCTTAAGAAATTAGTTTTTATAAAATTAAATAAAGTTCATTGGCATAAGCAATATAGATTGATAAGACTTCTATTTGAGGACTTTATATATCTAATTGTACTTTTGTGCTGTGGGATTTTTTTTTTTTTTTTTTGCACAATTTATTAACATTTTAATTCACATAGAGCTCACTGTTTACAATTAATTAATAGAAGCAATAAAAGTAAAACTCACAATTAAAAAGAGAAAAATCAGCATCTCAGTATGTCACCATTACAAATGTTACTGAGTTTAGGTCTCTCTGAGAAACCACAGTAGTCCTGCTCAGCGTGATGATGTCACAAGTCACGCCCAGCTGAGGCATTGCGTCCCAAATGGACTTTAAGAAATTTGTGTTTATAAAATTAAATAAAGTTCATTGGCACAAGCAGTATAGATTGATAAGACTTCAATTTGAGGACTTTATATATCTAATTGGACTTTTGTGGACTTTAATTGGACTCACATAGTGCTCACTGTTTACATTTTATTAATAGAAGCAATAAAAGTTAAACTCACAATCAAAAAGAGAAAAATCGGCATCTCGGTATGTCTCTATTACAAATGAGTGCAACAATAGTCCTGCCAATTGTGATGATGTCACAAGTCTCGCCCAGATGGACTTTTGTGTTTATGACATTTAAAATAGTATTAAAAAAAAATCTAGTGCCCCCCCCCTTGAAATTTATCTAAAAACTAACCATTACCAGAGCTCCCAATATTGAACATTTTCCTCTATGGAGCCATCCTACTGAGTCTCACTCCTCCTGCTGCATCTTGTGTAAAATAAAACAAATATGATGTGAGCGGGAGCCTTCCTAATGTTCAGGATGGGTGGGCGGAGCTGGGAACACCAACACAGGCACCTCATTGCTGTTATTTGGTGAGAGGGGGTGGCTCAGCCAATTGACCTCCACACAAATTGGTAATAATGGCTCTGGCTGATTGATATCAGCAATTTCTGTTGGTGTTTTGTACATAGCTCTGGCGGAACATAACCCCCCCTCCTCCTCCTCCTCCTCCTCCTCCACGCGCCTGATGTGCGTTATCGATCATTTCTGTCAATACGCCGCGCTGCCCGGCACAGGTCAATTAAGTGACTGAACAAAGCCGCCATGTGTGATATAATGAACTGTATATTGACTCTGAGGCCAGTCAGTACATGAATATTATACCCCCAGACGCCATTGTTACCGCCACCCCGTGGCATCAATTAGGTGCTAATATGGAAAATCCTATGTCCAATCAGATCACTGCTCTGCCCGCAGCAGTACAGAGCGTGTCAGAAAATAATATTAATAGGGGGTCAGAGACTGCAACCTGTTCACTCCAGCAGAGTATTTCAGGAGAGGAGGGTTATAGAGGAAGGAGCAGAGTCCTCCAGCAGTGCAGAGTATTTCAGGAGAGGAGAGTTATAGAGGAAGGAGCAGAGTCCTCCAGCAGTGCAGAGTATTTCAGGAGAGGAGAGTTATAGAGGAAGGAGCAGAGTCCTCCAGCGGAACAGAGTATTTCAGGAGAGGAGAGTTATAGAGGAAGGAGCAGAGTCCTCCAGCAGTGCAGAGTATTTCAGGAGAGTTATAGAGGAAGGAGCAGAGTCCTCCAGCAGAGCAGAGTATTTAAGGAGAGGAGAGTTATAGAGGAAGGAGCAGAGTCCTCCAGCAGTGCAGAGTATTTAAGGAGAGGAGAGTTATAGAGGAAGGAGCAGAGTCCTCCAGCAGTGCAGAGTATTTCAGGAGAGGAGAGTTATAGAGGAAGGAGCAGAGTCCTCCAGCAGTGCAGAGTATTTCAGGAGAGTTATAGAGGAAGGAGCAGAGTCCTCCAGTAGAGCAGAGTATTTCAGGAGAGGAGAGTTATAGAGGAAGGAGCAGAGTCCTCCAGCAGTGCAGAGTATTTAAGGAGAGGAGAGTTATAGAGGAAGGAGAAGAGTCCTCCAGCAGAGCAGAGTCTTTAAGGAGAGGAGAGTTATAGAGGAAGGAGCAGAGTCCTCCAGCAGAGCAGAGTATTTCAGGAGAGGAGAGTTATAGAGGAAGGAGCAGAGTCCTCCAGCAGAGCAGAGTATTTTAGGAGAGGAGAGTTATAGAGGAAGGAGAAGAGTCCTCTAGCAGTGCAGAGTATTTCAGGAGAGGAGAGTTATAGAGGAAGGAGCATAGTCCTCCAGCAGTGCAGAGTATTTAAGGAGAGGAGAGTTATAGAGGAAGGAGAAGAGTCCTCCAGCAGAGCAGAGTATTTAAGGAGAGGAGAGTTATAGAGGAAGGAGCAGAGTCCTCCAGCAGTGCAGAGTATTTCAGGAGAGTTATAGAGGAAGGAGCAGAGTCCTCCAGCAGTGCATTGTATTTCAGGAGAGGAGTATAGTGGTTTTGTGGGTGGCATTGTCCACGAATTGTGTGCTCCTTTCAGGTCTTCTGATTAAGCTGCTAGTAGGAGGACAGATTACATACGATAACGGTTCTTATAATGAAGCTCATCACTCCAAAAAGTAGATGAGACTCTTTTTGGCATCTGTAGACTTCAGGAGAAGTGTGAATGGGGCCCCAGTGGTGGCCTCTTGAAGCCCAAATTCACCCAAAAATGTAAGATCACCCAACCATAGTGTTGCCTGAAGCCTGTCACTCCAAAAAGTAGAGGAGCTCTTTTTGGCCCCTAGACACTTCAGCTGATTGAGGCCTTAGTGGTCTCCTCCTGAAGCCCAACTTCACCCAAAGACCACCCAAACATAGTAGTGTTGCCTGAAGCTCATCACTCCAAAAAATAGATGAGCCCCTTTTTGGCCCCTATAGACTTCAGCTGAAGTGTGAACGGGGCCTTAGTGGTCTCCTCTTGAAGTCCAGCTTTACCCAAAAACCGAGGATCACCCAAATGTAGTGTCATCTGAAGCTCATCACTCCAAAAAGTAGATGATACTCTTTTTGGCCCTGTTAGACTTCAGGAGAAGTGTGAATGGGACCCTAATGGTGGCATCTTAAAGTCCAAATTTACCCAAAAATTGAAGATCACACAAGCATAGTGTGCCTGTCACTCCAAAAAGACATGAGCCTCTTTTTGGCCCCTAGAGACTTCAGCAGAAGTGTGAACAGGGCCTTAGTGGACTCCTCTTGAAGTCCAACTTTACCCAAAAACCGAGGATCACCCAAATGTAGTGTCACCTGAAGCTCATCACTCCAAAAAGTAGATGATACTCTTTTTGGCCCTGTTAGACTTCAGCAGAAGTGTGAATGGGGCCCCAATGGTAGCCTCTTGAAGTCCAGATTTACTCAAAAAGTGAAGATCACCCAAGCATAGTGTTGCCTGAAGCCTGTCACTCCAAAAAGAGCATGAGTCTCTTTTTGGCCCCTAGACACTTCAGCTGAGGCCTTAGTGGATGACTCTTGAAGTCCAACTTTACCCAAAGATCGCCCAACCGTAGCGTCGATCCTAAAAGTACATGAGCCTTTTTTGGCCCCCATAGACTTTAATAGGAGTGCATGAAAAATTTCCAAAAATTTCCAAGGTGTGGATGGGGCCTTAGTGGTCTCATCCGGAAGTCCAACTTCACCCAAAAATCAAACATAGTAGTGTTGCCTGAAGCTCATCACTCCAAAAAGTAGATGAGACTATTTCTGTCCCCTATAGACTTGAACATGGCCTTAGTGGTCTCCTCTTGAAGTCCAACTTTAACCAAAAACCAAGGATCACCCAAATGTAGTGTCACCTGAAGCTCATGAGTCCAAATGGGACCCTAATGGCGGCCTCTTAAAGTCCAACTTTACCCAAGTGTTGAAGACCACACAAGCATAGTGTTGCCTGAAGCCTGTCACTCCAAAAAGTACATGAGCCTCTTTTTGGCCCCTAGAGACCTCAGCTGAAGTTTGAATGAGGCCTTAGTGGTGGCCTCTTAAAATCCAACTTTACCCAAAAATGAAAGCCCACCCAAGCATAGTGTCAACTTCAAGCCTGTCACTCCAAAAAGTACATGAGCTCTTTTTGGCTCCATTTTTAGGTGAAATTTGGACTTCAAGAGGCCACCACTAAGGCCCCATTTACACTTCTGGGGCCTTAGTGTTGGCCTCTTGAAGTCCAAACTTCACCCAAAAGTCAAAGATCTCCGATTGGCTTCTTGAATAACTCATTAGTGCCTTTACAGAACCCATTGGTAATACATTGTTTCATTATCATGCGTCTCCACCTCCTCCCACCATGCCACCATCTTGGCGCCACTCTCTCACACTTGAGTTCCGTCACACCTGGTTATTTGTTTACTCTATATTTATATTTATATCTATCTCCTCTATATATATATATATTTTGGAGTCCCAGAATAGTATAAAAACCCGCTTTGTAATTCAGTTTGATTTCAACCACGCAAGACCAAAATGAGTCACCCTGTCGTTTCAACCTGCAAGCCATCTCCGTCTCATTACTCTGAGCGCGAAGGCTTTGTAGAAGCCAAAAAACGACAAGCTCTGCGGCATGAAAAGGTAGCGAGATTTTTTTCCGAGACACAAGCAAGTGACATGTTTTGTAGTTTGGAGATCAGAAGAAGCGGTTGTAGAAGGAAGTAAGCTCAGCGCTGGGAGCGTCTGTGGAGCTCCGACTTCCTCTATGAAAATGACTTTCAGTCTGGCCTCGTTTTTATCCTGATCTGAGAAGTGATTTCACAGATGGAAACCACGCAGCCCGACGCGTTAACCCCTAACCCACCGCCCGCAGTCGCCGTGTATTCATGCTGTTTTAAAACCCAACATTGTCTTTTTTTTTTAATAAACTCTGCTCAGCATTCTTTATTCTTGGTAATCTGGACGCCACATTCCTTTAACGTTCCTTCAACATTCCCTCAACATTCCTTTAACGTTCCTTCAACGTTCCTTCAACGTTCCTTCAACGTCCCTTTAACGTTCCTTCAACGTTCCTTCAACGTTCCTTCAACGTTCCTTCAACGTTCCTTCAACATTCCTTCAACATTCCTTTAATGTTCCTTCAACGTTCCTTCAACGTTCCTTCACACATTTTCTTGAAGCCCCAAATCTCACGTTGCTGTGATGGACAACTTTGTAGAAAGGTCAAGAGCTGGTCCACTTTCTTCTACCATCCTCATGGCTTTATATCAATGACAGGTGCACTTTAAATTTAAAGCTCCAGTTCACCCATCCCTCACGAGGATATCTGCAAATGCGCAAAACAAGAGCTGGTATGGAAATCCCAAACCTCAGTGTGCCTACACATGCATGGAACCCCCCCCCCCCCCCCCCCAAGCATCCACGGGTGTACTGAAGACTCTGCCAGAACCCAAAAGCCAGGAAGAGCCCTTTGGCTTATCTGTACATTTGATAGACCAACAATGATGGCAGTGCAGGGGGGGGGGGGGTAGGAAGAATGGTACAGGGGACCTCTTTAAAGATTCAGAAAAGAGTGGTCTTACTCTTTCGAATATAGTTTGCTAAATGGTCTTGTACCATCAAAACATTTGAAGGCTCAGAAAACGGTGGTTAAAACGGAGTGTAGCTTCCTATCTGGTGTTGCACCATCAAAAAAAAAATGTAGGACTCACTCTTTCGTATGAAGTTTCCTATATGATGTTGCGTCATCCAAAAATTTTAGGACTCAAAAAACTCTTTTTAGAATATAGTTTCCTATATAGAGTGGTGCCATCAATTTATTTTAAAGAATCAGAAAATGGTGGCCTTAGAATATAGTTTCCTATCTGGTGTTGCACCATCAAGAATATAGTATCCTATCTGGTGTTGCACCAAAAAAAATATAGTTTCCTATCTGGTGTTGCACCAAAAAAAATGTAGGCCTCAAAAAAGGGTCGTCTCACTCTTTAGAAAGTAGTCTCCTATATAGAGTTGCAACATCACATTTTTGTTTAAGACTCAAAAAAGGGTGGTCTCACTCTTTCATATGTAGTTTCCTATGTGATGTTGCGTCATCCAAAAATTTTAGGACTCAAAAAAGGGTGGTCTCACTCTTTTTAGAATATAGTTTCCTATATAGAGTTGTGCCATCAATTTCTTTTAAAGAATCAGAAAAAGCTGGTCTCGCTCTTTAGAATATAGTTTCCTATCAGGTGTTGCACCATCAAGAATATAGTTTCCTATCTGGTGTTGCACCAAAAAAAAATATAGTTTCCTATCTGGTGTTGCACCAAAAAAAATGTAGGACTCAAAAAAGGGTCGTCTCACTCTTTAGAAAGTAGTCTCCTATATAGAGTTGCAACATCACATTTTTTTTTAAGACTCAAAAAAGGGTGTTCTCACTCTTTCATATGTAGTTTCCTATATGATGTTGCGTCATCCAAAAATTTTAGGACTCAAAAAAGGGTGGTCTCACTCTTTTTAGAATATAGTTTCCTATATAGAGTTGTGCTATCAATTTCTTTTAAAGAATCAGAAAGAGCTGGTCTCGCTCTTCAGAATATAGTTTCGTATCAGGTGTTGCACCATCAAAAATATAGTTTCCTATCTGGTGTTGCACCAAAAAATATATAGTTTCCTATCTGGTGTTGCACCAAAAAAATATGTAGTTTCCTATATAGAGTTGTGGCATCGATTTTTTTTTTTAGAGTCAAAAAACGGTGGTCTCACTCTTTAGAATATAGGGGGGGAGATTTACTAAAACCGGAGCACTCAGAATCTGGTGCAGCTGTACATGGTAGCCAATCAGCTTGTTCAATTAGGCTTTGGCAACAAATCCTGGAAGCTGATTGGTTTCTATGCGGAGCTGCACCAGATTTTGCACTCTCTCAAGCTTTAGTCAATAACCCCCATAGTCTCCTGTATGGTTTTGCACCATCAAAATGTTTGAAGGCTCAGAAAATAGTGGTCTCACTCTTTAGAATGCAGCTTCCTATATGGTGTTGCACCATCTAAAATGTTTAGGTCTCAAAAAAAAAAGGGGGGGGGGTCTCTCATTAGAATGCAGTTTCCTATATAAAGAGTTGCGCCTTCAATTATATTGCACCATCAAATTTTTTGGTTTCGTAAAGTTTTTTAATTTTTTTTTTAATACTCAGAAAAGGGTGTTCTCACTCTTTATAAGCACAAGGACACTGATAAGTTCCAAAGATTCATAAAAAATAAAAATAAAAATAATTTACAAGCGACGGAGAACATTTAGTGGGGCGTCACACCTAAATCTGTGGCTGCAAAAAATTTTAACGCTACATAAAATTAAGCAAGTGTGTTTTACTGCCCGGAGCTGTGTGTGGGGGGGGGGGGGGGGGGTTTACGGCAAAAAAATAAAAATCACACTTCTGGGAGTACAAGTGCTTGTTAATTAAGACTGCCGGCGGAGTGTTGCGCGCCGCGTTAGTCATCGATGGAAGCTGTAAAAATAAAAACCGAGCTCAGAGGGAAAATATCATAAATTGGGGTCAATTTTATTAAATTTTTTATTTTTTTTTATAAATGTTTATGAGATTCTAAATGAATTCCTTCTGGGGGGGGGGGGGGGTATTCCACTCTCAATAACTATACACAATAATAAAAAATAAAAAAAATAATAATTATAAATATATTTATACACATACAGCATACTATAAATATATATATACACACAAATATAATTTATATACAGTATTTTATATATATATATATATATACATATTAAAAAAAAAAATATATATATATATATATATATATTTATTTTGTCAGCTGTGGGAGCATGGGGCGGAGAGTGGGCATGTTGGCGCACAGTGTGAAAGCGGTAGCTGTCAGAGAAGGCATGGTTACCAGACACTGATCTGGAGTGCGCATGCAGTGAGAGGGCACTGCCCTGCCACTGTGCCTGGGGCGGCTGTCCCTCATGCCCACCCCTTGTCCCAGCCCTGGTTGTCAGACACTGATCTGGAGCATGCACCCAGTAAAGGGGTCACCCCCCTGCCGCTGTGCCTGGGGCAACATCCCCTCCTGCCCAACCCTTGTCCCAGCCCTGGTTGTCAGACACTGATCTGAAGCATGCGCACGGTGAGGGGACACCCCTCTGCCGCTGAGCCTGGGGTGGCACCCCCTCCTGCCCCCCCCCCCCCCTGTCCCAGCCCTGGTTGCCAGACACAGATCTGAAGAATGCACCCAGTGAGAGGACACCCCTCTGCTGCTGTGCCTGGGGCAACATTCCCTCCTGCCCACTCCTTGTCCCAGCCCTAGTTGTCAGGCACTGATCTGAAGCGTCTGCCCCTCATGCCCACCCCTTGTCCCGGCCCTGGTTGCCAGACACTGATCTCAAGCATGCGCCCAGTGAGGGGACACCGCTCTGCCGCTGTACCTGGGGCGACATCCCCTCCTGCCCACCCCCTTGTCCCAGCCCTGGTTGCCAGACACTGATCTGGAGCATGCGCACAATGAGGGGTCACCCCTCTGACGCTGTGCCTGGGGCAACATCCCCTCCTGCCCAACCCTTGTCCCAGCCCTGGTTGCCAGACACAGATCTGAAGAATGCACCCAGTGAGGGGACACCCCTCTGCTGCTGTGCCTGGGGCGACATTCCCTCCTGCCCACCCCTTGTCCCACTCCCAGCCCTGGTTGTCAGCCACTGATCTGAAGCGTCTGCCCCTCATGTCCACCCCTTGTCCCAGCCCTGGTTGTCAGACACTGATCTGAAGCATGCGCACGGTGAGGGGACACCCCTCTGCCGCTGAGCCTGGGGTGGCATCCCCTCCTGCCCCCCCCCCCCCTGTCCCAGCCCTGTTTGCCAGACACGGATCTGAAGAATGCACCCGGTGAGGGGACACCCCCCTGCCGCTGTGCCTGGGGCAACATCCCCTCCTGCCCACCCCCTTGTCCCAGCCCTGGTTGTCAGCCACTGATCTAAAGCGTCTGCCCCTCATGCCCACCCCTTGTCCCGGCCCTGGTTGCCAGACACTGATCTGGAGCATGCGCCCAGTGAGGGGACACCCCTCTGCCACTGTGCCTGGGGCAAATCTCCCCTCATGCCCACCCCTTGTCCCAGCCCTGGTTGCCAGACACTGATCTGGAGCATGCGCACAATGAGGGGTCACCCCTCTGACGCTGTGCCTGGGGCAACATCCCCTCCTGCCCAACCCTTGTCCCAGCCCTGGTTGCCAGACACAGATCTGAAGAATGCACCCAGTGAGGGGACACCCCTCTGCTGCTGTGCCTGGGGCGACATTCCCTCCTGCCCACCCCTTGTCCCACTCCCAGCCCTGGTTGTCAGCCACTGATCTGAAGCGTCTGCCCCTCATGCCCACCCCTTGTCCCAGCCCTGGTTGCCAGACACTGATCTGGAGCATGCGCCCAGTGAGGGGACACCCCTCCGCCGATGTGCCTGGGGCGTCCTCCCCTCCTGCCCCCCCCCCCCCCCAGTCCCAGCCCTGTGCAGAACACTAGCGCATGTTACAGTGCGACACCAAAAACGGAGCATGCACAATTTTTTTTTCCGGGGGGACCCCAACGCAATGGCGTGAGCCCACCTGCCGTTGGGAATGAGCCACAAATCTTGCCACAGTGTTACTTTAGAGCAGCAGAAGAGGAAACAAATGTATCAATTTGCAATTTTTGGTAAGTCTGCGGCAGAATTTGATTGGCCGCTCCCGTGTTGCGTGCGATGGAATAACGACAAGTCTGGGCTCGGAATGGGGGTGATGTAGAGATACAGGAAAGTCGCGGTCCGAGATGGATGATGATGACGGGAGGGGGGGGGGGGGGGTCGCCGCGGTGAGAAGCTTAGTCGCTGAGCCCCCAGCGGTGGGAAAAGCAGCGTCCGTCCATCTGCTCCGAGGAAGTCAGCTGACGCGGGATCTGCAGATCTCGATTTGACCTGAATATGACGGGCTTGGCTGCTTCCCGGGCCTGGGGACCCGGGGAGGGAGGAGCGCCTCTGCATCGCTCGCTGCGTCCTCTGCAGCCCATGCAAGCGGACAGCTGTGCTGACGCAGGATCCCCCCCCCCTCCCCGAGCCACAATCCGGAGAGCGCTGCAAATGTCAACAGATTACTGAGGAACCAGACAGATGCAAAGTCCTCCACCGGCTGCCATAGTAACCCAAAATGGCTTATATTGACCAATGCACACTAGCTGAAAGTTAAAATCAGGCTTTCAGCGAGAGCTGTAATGTTGAAAGGAATTTCAGTCCCCTTACTGCTTGCTCCGCCCCCTTCTTTACTGGTGCAGGGGTCTCCAAACTTTCCGAACAAAGGACCTGATTACTGTCCATCAGAATTTAGGGGGGCCGGGCTGTGGCCATTGGGAGTAGAAATTGTCCTGGTATCAATGCCCCAACATCACTGGTGTCAGTGGGGGGGAATAGTGCCCCATCATTGGTATCAGTAGGACCAGTGCCCTATCATTGGTGCCAGTGGGAGGAATAGTGCCCCATCATTAGTACCAGTAGGACTAGTGCCCCATCATTAGTATCAGTGGGACTAGTGCCCCATCATTAGTACCAGTAGGACTAGTGCCCCATCATTAGTATCAGTGGGAATAGTGCCCAGTCATTGGTGTCAGTTGGAGGAATAGTGCCCCATCATTGCTATTAGTGGGAGGAATAGTGCCCCATCATTGTCATCCGTGGGAGGCATAGTTCCCCATCATTGGTATCAGTGGGAGGAATAGTGCCCCATCATTGGTATCAGTGGGAGGAATAGTGCCCCATCATTGGTATCAGTGAGAGAAATAGTGTCCCATCATTGGTATCAGTGAGAGAAATAGTGTCCCATCATTGGTATCAGTGAGAGGAATAGTGCCCCATCATTGGTATCAGTGGGAGGAATAGTGCCCCATCATTGGTATCAGTGGGAGGAATAGTGTCCCATCATTGGTATCAGTGGGAGGAATAGTGCCCCATGATTGGTGTCAGTTGGAGGAATAGTGTCCCATGATTGGTATCAGTGGGAAGAATAGTGCCCCATCATTGGTATCAGTGGAAAGGAATAGTGCCCCATCATTGGTATCAGTGGAGGAATAGTGCCCCATCATTGGTATCAGTGGGAGGGATAGTGCCCTATCATTGGTGCCAGTGGGAGGAATAGTGCCCCATCATTAGTACCAGTAGGACCAGTGCCCCATCATTAGTATCAGTAGGACTAGTGCCCCATCATTAGTATCAGTAGGACTAGTGCCCAGTCATTGGTGTCAGTTGGAGGAATAGTGTCCCATCATTGGTATTAGTGGGAGGAATAGTGCC
Organism: Lithobates sylvaticus; assembly: GCA_028564925.1. Classification (NCBI taxonomy): domain Eukaryota; kingdom Metazoa; phylum Chordata; class Amphibia; order Anura; family Ranidae; genus Lithobates; species Lithobates sylvaticus. The sequence continues at coordinate 29,066,420 of CM053038.1, forward strand.
CCATCATTGGTGTCAGTGGTAGGAATAGTGCTCAATCATTGGTGTCAGTGGGAGGAATAGTGCCCCATCATTGGTATCAGTGGGAGGAATAGTGCTCAATCATTGGTGTCAGTGGGAGGAATAGCGCCCCATCATTGGTATTAGTGGGAGGAATAGTGCCCCATCATTGGTGTCAGTGGTAGGAATAGTGCTCAATCATTGGTATCAGTGGGAGGAATAGTGCCCCATCATTGGTATCAGTGGGAGGAATAGTGCCCCATCATTGGTATCAGTGGGAGGAATAGTGCCCCATCATTGGTATCAGTGGGAGGAATAGTGTCCCATCATTGGTATCAGTGGGAGGAATAGTGCCCCATGATTGGTGTCAGTTGGAGGAATAGTGTCCCATGATTGGTATCAGTGGGAAGAATAGTGCCCCATCATTGGTATCAGTGGAAAGGAATAGTGCCCCATCATTGGTATCAGTGGGAGGAATAGTGCCCCATCATTGGTATCAGTGGGAGGAATAGTGCCCCATCATTGGTATCAGTGGGAGGAATAGTGCCCCATCATTGGTGTCAGTGGGAGGAATAGTGTCCCATCATTGGTATCAGTGGGAGGAATAGTGCCCCATTATTGGTATCAGGATGGGGCAACCAGAATTGGATCACATTTGACTGTATATAAATGCTTTATAATGGGTGGCATTAGAGGGACTAGGAGGAGGGACAGAGATAGCCATCACTGGTGTGGTGATACTCATTGGAAGCCCAAAGATTCGGAAGGAGGCGGGGCAGTGACACCCTTATGCCATGCAGCAATTTAGCACAAAAGTTATAGGGGGGGGGGGGAGGAGTAACAGAGTTTTTAAAGATGTTTTTCGGCTGCTCATTGTCTGGGGTGGGGCTTCCCTTTAAAAAATGTTTTCCTTTCTGCAAAATGTTCATCACCCCCCCTACACACCAGTTGGTGATTGAAATCAGACTGACAGTGGGTGTGGCTGAACTGGCTTCTGAGCAGTGAGAGAGGAGTCAGAGAGCGGGGGGGGTGAGTGTCCTCGCATCCGATCTCTGCAGTTGTTTTATTGATGTAAAATATTACAAGCGCTGGGGAAGGTGTTTAGAATTCAGACAGCATTCAGGCATTTGTGTGGAAGTAGAGTTGAGATGCCAGACAAAGCTTTTTTTTGGATACCAAGGGGAGGGCTTAGAAGCTTGTCAAGTATTATTGTCTGTGTCCCCACTGTCCTGGTCTCCTCCCCCCTCCCTCCCCTCAGTGATCACTCAGACTGTACACTGTAACTTTGTAGCAAGTCTCAAACTGATGGGCTGTCCCCACTGGGGAGCTTATCCTTCTTCTGTCCCGGTCTCCCCCCTCCATGATCACTCAGACTGTACACTGTAACTTTGTAGGAAGTCACAAACTGATGGGCTATCCCCACTGGGGAGCTTGTCCTTCTTCTGTCCTGGTCGCCGCTTTCCCCCCAGTGATCACTCAGACTGTACACTGTAACTTTGTAGCAAGTCATAAACTGATGGGCTGCCCCCACTGGGGAGCTTGTCCTTTTTCTGTCTTCTCTCCTAGTCTTCTCCCCCCCCCCCCAGTGATCACTCAGACTGTACACTGTAACTTTGTAGAAGGTCACAAAGTGATGGGTCGCAGGGGCCTGATCTGTGTCAGACATTTTGTGAATGCAGCCGAGAGCTGTACAGGCGCCACGATTGTATCTTCTTTGAGTCGGCATCTCAATCCAGGAAGTAGAGGTTGACCCTGGGTGATGCCTAAACAAAGATGGCGTCGTCCTTTTGGAGTGGAAAGAAGAAGGGCCACTACAGCCATTGCTACAGATGTTTTACCATGATAAGTGCAGCATTATAAGTAATTCAGTGGGGAGAAACGTTCTGCTGGGCTGCTTAAAGGGGCCGCTGACCATCGCTACAGATATATTTTTACATGTTAAGCGCAGCAAGTTAAAGCGGAAGTAAACCCATCGATTTAACAGTTTTTAAAAAAAAGGCATGCCGGGAATGCTAACTGCACATTGGCTGTGCTCTCAACCAAACAGTCAAACCATCCAATGGCTGGTGTCATAACGGATCACATGTGCAGCACCATGGCAGTTGAAGATTAAACAAAGATGGCAGCTTCCTTGGCTGAAAACGATAGGGGGGTTTACTTCCACTTTAAGTAATGCAGTAGGGAGAAATGTTCTGCTGGGCAGCTTAAAGGGTCATTGGTCAGCACTACAGATATATATATTCACATGTTAAGTGTAGCAAAAATGGCTTAAAATTCTTAAAAAAAAAAAGAAAAATAAAAAATAATTGGAAAAAAAATAATATAATTATTATTATTTTTTTTTTTTTTACCTCTAAATGCCTGTTGCTAGGGGGTCCCTCGTAGTCTGCCTCCTTCAGTGCCCGGGCACTGACATCACTTCCCTCGGCGCAGTCAGTCATCTGGGACACTTGACAGGTCCCAGATGACTGCGCTCGCCCACAGTAAGAATGCCGCGCGTGGAGCTTTGATCACCCCCGCATCGCTGGACCGTGGGACAGGTAAGTGTCCGATTATTAAAAGTCAGCAGCTGCAGTATTTTGTAGCTGCTGACTTTTAAAAAAAAAAATTTAAGGGGCACCCCACTTTAAGTGTAGCATGCAAGTAATGCAGTAGGGAGAAATGTTCTGCTGGGCAGCTTAAAGGGTCATTGGTCAGCACTACAGATATATATATATATATATATATATATATATATATATATATATATATATATATATATATATATATATATATATATATATATATATATATAAAATATATATTTCACATGTTAAGTGTAGCATGCTAAGTAATGCAGTAGGGAGAAACATTCTGCTGGGCAGCTTAAAGGGGCCAGCACTACAGATATATATTCACATGTTAAAGTGGTGTTTCCACCACACAAAAAAATGGCTTAAAATTCCTAAAAAAAATAATTGGAATTTTTATTTTTTATTTTTTACCTCTAAATGCCTGTTGCTAGGGGGTCCCTCGTAGTCTGCCTCCTTCAGTGCCCGGGCACTGACATCACTTCCCCTCAGCGCAGTCAGTCATCTGGGACACTTGACAGGTCCCAGACGACTGCGCTCGCGCATGCGCAGCAGGTGCCCGGCTGTGAAGCCACAGCCGGGTGCCCACAGTAAGAATGCCGGCGCCGCGGAGCAGGGGAAGGGGGGGCTTCGATTACCCCCACATCGCTAGACCCTGGGACAGGTAAGTGTCCGATTTATTAAAAGTCAGCAGCTGCAGTATTTGTAGCTGCTGACTTTTTAAAAAAAAAATTAAGGGGAACACCACTTTAAGTGTAGCATGCAAGTAATGCTGTAGGGAGAAATGTTCTGCTGGGCAGCTTAAAGGGCCATTGGTCAGCACTACAGATAGCATGCTACACTTAACATGTGAATATATATCTGTAGTGCTGACCAATGGCCCCTTTAAGCTGCCCAGCAGAACATTTCTCCCTACTGCATTCCTTCGCATGCTACACTTAACATGTGAATATATATCTGTAGTGCTGGCCCCTTTAAGCTGCCCAGCAGAACATTTCTCCCTACTGCATTCCTTCGCATGCTACACTTAACATGTGAATATATATCTGTAGTGCTGGCCCCTTTAAGCTGCCCAGCAGAACATTTCTCCCTACTGCATTCCTTAGCATGCTACACTTAACATGTGAATATATATCTGTAGTGCTGGCCCCTTTAAGCTGCCCAGCAGAACATTTCTCCCTACTGCATTCCTTAGCATGCTACACTTAACATGTGAATATATATCTGTAGTGCTGGCCCCTTTAAGCTGCCCAGCAGAACATTTCTCCCTACTGCATTCCTTAGCATGCTACACTTAACATGTGAATATATATCTGCAGTGCTGGCCCCTTTAAGCTGCCCAGCAGAACATTTCTCCCTACTGCATTCCTTAGCATGCTACACTTAACATGTGAATATATAAGTAATGCAGTAGAGAGAAACATTCTGCTGGGCTGCTTAAAGGGGCCAGCACAGATATCGTTTTATAGGGAGTACTGTGATCTCTGCAACCTGGATGCATTACGCTGACACATCGCCTGCACTTCACATGAATTATTATCTCTGACAAGTCCGCTTTAAGTGACCCCCGCCCTCACGCACGCACGCACTTCGCGTTTAAAGCGATAATGACCTATTTACCTGTCTAGTGACTGCAGCTGAGTTTTCCTCCCCGGGAAGCGTTACGAAGGAAGGGTGTTGAAATGTGAAAGGTGGTAGGAAGGAAGCTGCGTCAGAAGGTGCGAAGGTTCATTATTCCGCTATAATAATAGAAACCGTGACGGCGCGGCGTGAAAATGTCACGTGTAGGAATTATAATTTTAATGCGCAGAGCCACTTTAATTAACTCCCAGGAGTCCTTTTTTACGTCAGACTTGAAGCATCGCCTGTATTGCTAACTATAACCAATCAGGTTCCCCTATTCAAACTCCCTCCCTACTGTAGAAAATGGCAGCTGGATTCTGATTGGCTGCAATGTTGGTTGATAATTAGGACACGCCTGTTTTTTTTCTTGTTTTTTTTCAAAGAAGGATTTTAATTTTGTTAAGGGCCCTCTCCCTGGGCAGCCAAGCGCGGTGGGCGGGATTATTCTCCGGCCATGGCGGAAGCCAGTCACAGTCCTGCTAGGGTTGCCACCTGTCCGGGATTTAAATCGCGTGTCCGGGTTTCAGGCAGACTCAAACCTGGACACATTATTCAGACTAGGCTGCGGCTCCCCAAGTAACCAAGATAGTCGCACACAAATCCTGTTGCCATAAGGGAGCTGTAGGTGGCTGTCTGGGGGGGCAGGTTCGGCATCACTGGGGGGGGGGGCAGGGCAATGATGTCAACAAGAAATTTGGCCACACCCACTGTTCGCTCCGGCACGCTATGCGCAACGCATTACTACTCTCCTTGAGGGGCACCAAAAGGTGTTCCAGGCCCCTAAAGTGTTCGGGTTTGGCTTGAAGAAAAGGTGGCAACCCTACCTCCTGCCCCATTGCTAGAGGCGGGCTTCCTCCTGTGCAGTGGCAGCCAATCAATGTCCTTCAATCGATGTCCTCTTCTGCTCCCCTCTGACCTTGCACTGCTCCTCTTCTTCTGCAGGGAGGGAGTAATCAGCTGCAGTAGGAAGAGATGTTCTGCTGGGGCAGCTTACAGGTATCATAGGCATGCGCACAGGGTGTGCCGGATGTGCCTGGGCACACCCTTATCACCCTGTGTGGCACAGATGCCTCCTGTTTAAACCCCTGCTATTTCAGCAAAGCCCCATAACAGGGCTCCTAAAAAAAAAAAAAATTAATTTAACATTCTGCTGGGCAGCTTAAAGGGCCAGATATATTCTTAAATGTTAAAGTATAACTAAAGGCAAAACTAAATTATTATTATTTTTTTTTTTTAGTTTTGGATAGAGTGGAGAGGGATTAGAACCCCTGTCAGTTTTTATTGCTGTCTGTGCCCCCCATTAGGGAGAGTCGCCCTCTTTATTTATCCTGTTTATCATTGAAAGTGAATGTAAAAGAAAAGCCCACATTTTGGGTTGTAACCAGAAATGTAATAAGGGGGAGAGACTTCCAATGAAGACAGTTCTTTTTGGTGACCTTAATTTGCAGGGATTGCCACTCACTTCCTGTTTGGTTATTGAACAGGAAGTAAAGGGAAATCTCCGCAAGGCGACACAGATGGCAAAAAAAAAAAAAAAAAATCTGACATGGTTTATAACCCTCCCTTGTTCTATCCAAAATGGGGAAAAAATAAAGCAATGCAGAAGGGAGAAATGTTCTGCTGAGCAGCTTAAAGGGGCCACCAGCCAGTGCTGCAGATATATTTTTACATGTTAAGTGCAGCATGCCCAGTAACTTGTAAATGTAACCCCCTCCAGGTGTTTATTATTTCCCTTTCCAAACTCTCTCCCTACTGCAGAAATGGCAGCTAGACTCTGATTGGCTGCAGGCTTGATTAACCGCTTGCCGACCAGCGCACACAGATGTACGTCGACAGAATGGCACAGGCAGGCAAATGGACGTACCTGTATATCGTATGCCTTGGGAGCGTGCTCGCGGGTCCCGGGAACTCGATGTTCACCGGCGCCCCCGCGATTGCGAGGTAGAATGGGGAGATGCAAACAAGGCATTTCCCTGTTCTGCCTAGTGACATGACAGGGATCTACTGCCCCCTGTCATCGGGGGAAGTGATCGCTGTCATGTCAGTGGTAGCCCATCCCCCCACAGTTAGAATCACTCCCTAGGACACACTTAACCCCTTGATCGCCCCCTAGTGTTTAACTCCTTTCCCACCAGTGTCATTTATACAGTAATCAGTGCATTTTTTATAGCACTGATCGCTGTATAAATGACAATGGTCCCAAAAGTGTCCAATGTGTCCGCCATAATTTCGCAGTCACGATAAAAATCGCAGATCGCCGCCCTTACTAATAAAAAAAATAAAAAATGTATAATAAAAATGCCATAAATCTAGCCCCGATATTAACAACGATATTATTAATAATAATATCGTACTAATGATAATATTTTAATAATATCGTTGTTATTGTTAAAAATAATAATGATAATTTAAATATCATTATCCTTATTATTATTATTATTATCATTATTATTTTTAATGATCATATTAAAAAGAATGATCATATTACAAATAATAATAAAAAAAATAATAACATTAAAAATAATAATGATAATTTAAATATCATTATCCTTATTATTATTATTATTATTATTATTATTATTATTATTATTTTGAATGATCATATTACAAATAATAATAAAAAAAAATAATATTAAAAATAATAATGATAATTTAAAAAATAACAATAACAACAACGATATTATTAAAATATTCTCATTATTATTTTTTTATTAATATCGTTGTTATTGTTAATATTAAAAATATTGTTTTTATTTTATTATTATTTTTAATAATATTATTTGTAATATTATCGTTATGATTGTTGTTATTGTTGTTATTATTATTGGTATTATTTCAAAATAAAGCAGCATCTTAAATTATTTCTTAGCCTGGAAGGCGGAGCGTCCCTCTAAATGACGCCAAGCGCGCACATTCAGGTCACCCAGAGTGCAGGCAACCCTTTTACACCGTCGTATCCTCGCGGCGTCCCGGGTCATCGCCAACGCCTGCCGCTTTATCGGTGATGGACAGGAGGGGGGACGCCATTCATAAACGCAGCTCGTCATTCCCCGCCTAGAGATAAACGTGTAAAAAAACACAAAGATTCCGAACGTTTCTATTTTATTCCATCGGTTTTTTTTGTGCTCCGACAGGCTGGAGAAACCTCGCAGGCCCCGGCCCGTTCATTGTCCCAGGCAACCTTCCATAAAGGAGCCATTGTTAACGCCAATTCCAAGTGCACCCCCCTCTCTCTCGCTCCCTTTTGTTCGCTCCCCACATAAAGACATCAGCTGGCCGGACATTCCATTCCATTCAGGGGGAGGGGGGGAGGAAAAAAAAAAAAGAAGGAAAAACTCTGAGAGCAAAGTTAGTTCGCCAGCTAAATTAATACATTGTGGGGATCGGGGGTTAAAAGGACAAGAGCGGAAAAAAAAAGAAAAGTTTTGGTAGCGGTGAGCAGATGCGCAGGGCGATCGGACTGCGAAGACGACTGCCATGGCTCTTGGAGCAAAGGATCGTGGGTTGGCAAAAGCAATTCTCACTCTTATCATTTTCTTATCCCACTACGCCCAACGCCACTGAAGGCATGCTAAAAAATGACCTGCAGTAATAATGACTGGAAGGCCAATTTAGCATGCCTTAAGTGCATCTTAAGGTACAGTGAGGGGAAAAAGGTATTTGATCGGCTGCTGATTTTGTACGTTTGGCCACTGACAAAGAAATGATCCGTCTATAATTTTATTGGTCGGTTTATTTTAACCACTTCAGCCCCGGACCAATTGGCAGCCAAAGGACCAGGCCCCTTTTTGCGATTCGGCACTGCGTCGCTTTAACTGACAATTTCGCGGTCGTGCGACGTGGCTCCCAAACAAAATTGGCGTCCTTTTTTTCCCACAAATAGAGCTTTCTTTTGGTGGTATTTGATCGCCCCTGCAGTTTTTATTTTTTGCGCTATAAACAAAAATAGAGCGACAATTTTGAAAAAAATGCAATATTTTTTACTTTTTGCTATCATAAATATCCCCAAAAAATATATAAAAAAACATTTTTTTTCCTCAGTTTAGGCCGATACGTATTCTTCTACATATTTTTGGTAAAAAAAAATCGCAATTAGCGATTATTGATTAGTTTGCGCAAAAGTTATAGCGTTTACAAAATAGGGGATAGTTTTATAGTTAGTATAGTTTATTAATATTTTTTTTTTTACTAGTAATGGCGGCGATCAGCGATTTTTATTGTGACTGCGACATTATGGCGGACACATCGGACATTTTTGACACGTTTTTGGGACATTTGTCATTTATACAGAAATCAATGCTATTTAAATGCACTGATTCCTATGTAAATGACAGTGGCAGTGAAGGAGTTAACCACTAGGGGGCGGGGAGGAGTCAGTGTGACGTGTTGTGTTTTTTTTTTACAGTAGGGGGCGTGGCTGTACGTCTGACGTCATTGATCGGCTTTTCCGATGACAGGGAACAGCCGATCAATGACAGGCAGAGTAGGAAGCGCGGGGAGAGGTTTGTTTACACAGACCTCTCCCCGTTCTTCAGCTCTGTGACCCGATCGCGGGATACCAGCGGCGATCGGGTCCGCTGGTCTCGCGGCCGTGGTCACGGAGCTCCCCAACGGGTCGCGAGCACGACCAACAGGCAGGCACATGCACGATCACGTACAGGTACGTGATTTTGCCTGCCCGTGCCATTTTGCCGACGTATATCGGCGTTAGGCGGTCGAGAAGTGGTTAAGACAGAATAACAACCAAAAAAATCCAGAAGAACGCATTTCAAAAAAAGTTATAAACTGATTTGCGTTTTAATGAGTGAAATAAGTATTTGACCCCTTGACTTAGTACTTGGTGGCAAAACCCTTGTTGGCAATCACAGAGGTCAGATGTTTCTTGTAGTTGGCCCCCAGGTTCGCACACATCTCAGGAGGGATTTTGTCCTCTCCAAGTCATTCAGGTTTTCGAGGCTGACGTTTTGGTAACTCGAACCTTCAGCTCCCTCCACATATTTTATGGGATGAAGGTCTGGAGACTGGCGAGGACACTCCAGGACCTTAATGTGGTTCTTCTTGGGCCACTCCTCTGTTGGCCGTGTGTTTTGGGTCATTGTCATGCTGGAAGACCCATCCATGACCCATTTTCAATGCCCTGGCTGAGGAAAGGAGGTTCTCACCCAAGATTTGATGGTACATGGCCCCGTCTATCGTCTCTTTGATGTGGTGAAGTTGTCCTGTCCCCTTAGCAGAAAAACACCCCCAAAGCATAATGTTTTCACCTCCATGTTTGACGGTGGGGGGTGGTGTTCTTGGGGCCTAGGCAACATTCCTCCTCCTCCTCCAAGTTGATGCCAAAGAGCTTGACTTTGGTCTCATCTGACCACAACACTTTCACCCAGTTCTCCTCTGAGCACTTCAGATGTTCATTAGCAAACTTCAGACGGACCTGTACATGGGCTTTCTTGGGCAGGAGGACCTTGTGGGGGCTGCAGGATTTCAGTCCTTCACGGCGTAGTGTGTTACCAATTGTTTTCTTGGCCACTATGGTCCCAGCTGCCCTGAGATCATTGACATTGGATTCTCCGTGTAGTTCTGGGCTGATTCCTCACCGTTCTCATGATCATTGAAACTCCACCAGGTGAGATCTTGCATGGAGCTCCAGACCGAGGGGGATTGACAGTTATTTTGTGTTTCTTCCATTTGGGAATAATCGCACCAACTGTTGTCACCGTCTCACCAAGCTGCTTGGTGGTGGTCTTGTAGCCCATTCCAGCCTTGTGTAGGTCTACAATCTTCTCCCTGACATCCTTGGACAGCTCTTGGCCATGGTGGAGAGATTGGAATCTGATTGTTTGTCCATTCCAGCCTTGTGTAAGTCCACAATCTTCTCCCTGACATCCTTGGGCAGCTCTTTGGTCTTGGCCATGGTGGAGAGATTGGAATCTGATTGATTGCCCATTCCAGCCTTGTGTAGGTCTACAATCTTCTCCCTGACATCCTTGGACAGCTCTTGGCCATGGTGGAGAGATTGGAATCTGATTGTTTGTCCATTCCAGCCTTGTGTAGGTCTACAATCTGGTCCCTGACATCCTTGGGCAGCTCTTTGGTCTTGGCCATGGTGGAGAGATTCGAATCTGATTGATTGTTTGTAGACCTACACAAGGCTGGAACGGGCAAACAATTAATCAGATTCCAATCTCTCCACCATGGCCAAGACCAAAGAGCTGCCCAAGGATGTCAGGGATAAGATTGCCCATTCCAGCCTTGTGTAGGTCTACAATCTTCTCCCTGACATCCTTGGACAGCTCTTTGGTCTTCACCATAGTGGAGAGATTGGAATCTGATTGTAGACCTACACAAGGCTGGAATGGGCAAACAATCAATCAGATTCCAATCTCTCCACCACGGCCAAGACCAAAGAGCTGTCCAAGGATGTCAGGGAGAAGATTGTAGACCTACACAAGGCTGGAATGGGCAAACAACCAATCTCTCCACCATGGCCAAGGCCAAAGAGCTGAGACCAAAGACCATTCCAGCCTTGTGTAGGTCTACAATCTTCTCCCTGACATCCTTGGACAGCTCTTTGGTCTTGGCCATGGTGGAGAGATTGGAATCTGATTGGTTGTTTGCCCATTCCAGCCTTGTGTAGGTCTACAATCTTCTCCCTGACATCCTTGGACAGCTCTTTGGTCTTGGCCATGGTGGAGAGATTAGAATCTGATTGGTTGTTTGCCTATTCCAGCCTTGTGTAGAGCTACAACCTTTTCCCTGACATCCTTGGACAGCTCTTTGGTCTTGGCCATGGTGGAGAGATTGGAATCTGATTGTAGACCTACACAAGGCTGGAAAGGGCAAACAATCAATCAGATTCCAATCTCTCCACCACGGCCAAGACCAAAGAACTGTCCAAGGATGTCAAGGAGAAGATTGTAGACCTACACAAGGCTGGAATGGGCAAACAATCAATCAGATTCCAATCTCTCCACCATGGCCAAGACCAAAGAGCTGTCCAAGGATGTCAGGGAGAAGATTGTAGACCTACACAAGGCTGGAATGGGCAAACAACCAATCTCTCCACCATGGCCAAGACCAAAGAGCTGCCCAAGGATGTCAGGGAGAAGATTGCCCATTCCAGCCTTGTGTAGGTCTACAATCTTCTCCCTGACATCCTTGGACAGCTCTTTGGTCTTGGCCATGGTGGAGAGATTGGAATCTGATTGGTTGTTTGCCCATTCCAGCCTTGTGTAGGTCTACAATCTTCTCCCTGACATCCTTGGACAGCTCTTTGGTCTTCACCATGGTGGAGAGATTGGAATCTGATTGTAGACCTACACAAGGCTGGAATGGGCAAACAACCAATCTCTCCACCATGGCCAAGACCAAAGAGCTGAGACCAAAGACCATTCCAGCCTTGTGTAGGTCTACAATCTTCTCCCTGACATCCTTGGACAGCTCTTTGGTCTTGGCCATGGTGGAGAGATTGAAATCTGATTGGTTGTTTGCCCATTCCAGCCTTGTGTAGGTCTACAATCTTCTCCCTGACATCCTTGGGCAGCTCTTTGGTCTTGGCCATGGTGGAGATATTGGAATCTGATTGCTTTTGTGGACAGGTGTCTTTTATACAGGTAACAAGCTGAGATTAGGAGCACTCCCTTTTAAGAGAGTGCTCCTAATCTCAGCTTGTTACTTATATAGAAGACTCCTGGGAGCCAGAAATGTTGCTGATTGATAGGGGACCAAATACTTATTTCACTCATTAAAATGCAAATCAATTTATAACTTTTTTTGAAATGCGTTTCTCTGGATATTTTTGTTGTTGTTCCGTCTCTCGCTGTTAAAATAAACCGACCAATAAAATTATAGACTAATCGTTTCCTTGTCGGTGGGAAAATGTACAAAATCAGCAGGGGGTCAAATACTTTTTACCCTTGTACCTTGAATGTACTTTTGATTATTATTATTTTTTATTTTATTGTAATGTAACCCAAAAGGTCCATTGGGATTCCATTGAGAATGAATAGTACCACAGCACACCAACATGCGCTGGTGGTTGTGAACCAAGTCATCTCCGAGGCTTCTATGTGCTCTTGAAGGCTACTTACGGACCTGAAACTTATGGAGTGTTGAATGTCACTAAAGGCATGCTAAAATGACCAGAAATAACGGTCGAGGGGGCACTTTGGCATGCCTTAAGGTGCATTAAATAATATTGCAGCTTGATGAATCGGGACCTATGTTTTCTCCTATGTATTTCACATGGAGAAGGTGGCCCTCTCACAGATTTGCTTGCCCAATTTTACATCGTAGGAAGACCCACCATGTGTGGGGGAGGAGCTTGACACCGTCATTTGGCTTGGACTGTTGAATGGAACTGGAAAATCCTGAAAGGCACGTCTCAGAATCCTCGAGAGATTCAAGAATCCGGGGTTTGATTTCATTGGCCAATAGCCTCGCAGATATCAGATTTGGGTGGAGTTGGCCCCTAAAGGTAGTCAAGTTGAGGTTCTATGTGTTGTGCTGCCGTTAATCCTGCGCCTTTTGGTTTTTCCATGGGCGCCTTACTTCCCAAAGGCAGATCCAAGCACCACCCACTCTCTGAAGTCACTGCAGCCCCGCCCACAGACAATGGAGCATGAGAGGGAGGTTGCACGTCAAAGTGTCATGTGACAGGAGGCTGCAGTCCCCCCACTAAAATCCCTGTGAAAAGCCTGCTCAATGCAGCTGTTTGATTCAAGGGGATTGGAGTAAATGGAGAAGCTGATTTTAGCACAGCTGCAGTGTTTGTTGGACGATGTTTGATGCTGGCTGATCAATGTGTTGGAGGAAGGAAGGAAGGTGGAGGCCATAAAACAAGAAGAGGAAATGAGACAGGAAGGTGTGAGGTCGGGGAGGGCAGAGAAGGACCCTCTGGGGTCTGAGGTTGACATGACTGAAGTTCCAGACGCGGGGTGGGGGGATGGGCTCACACAGCCGGTTCTCTATCGCCTGGTTCCTCGTATTTAATCATGGCGTCCCATGCCGGGATACCTGATGTGATGTGTGGGTCTGAAAAATTATATTTTGATGTGAGAGTGCCAGCGGGGACAGTCTATTATTGAGCGTTGTTTATAAAGTGACGGTGGGATGTGCAGAACGCTACGGCGCAGGAAGCTACGAGGAACGCGCCACTAATGGGGGAAAATGGACGTTCTGTGACACCTTACAAATATCGGGGGACCCCCGGGGAGAATCAGAACAATGACACCCTGACACTTGGGGTCCCAGAACAATGACACACTGACACTTGGGGGGGGGGTCCCATAACAATGACACCCTGACACTTGGGGGTCCAGCACAATGACACACTGACACTTGGGGGTCCCAGAACAATGACACCCTGACACTTGGGGATCCCAGAACAATGACACCCTGACACTTGGGGGTCCCAGAACAATGACACCCTGACACTTGGGGGTCCCAGAACAATGACACCCTGACACTTGGGGGTCCAGCACAATGACACCCTGACACTTGGGGGATCCAGAACAATGACACCCTGACACTTAGGGATCCAAAACAATGACACCCTGACGCTTGGGGGTCCCAGAACAATGACACACTGACACTTGGGGGTCCAGCACAATGACACCCTGACACTTGGGGGGGGGGGGGTCCCATAACAATGACACCCTGACACTTGGGGGTCCAGCACAATGACACACTGACACTTGGGGGTCCCAGAACAATGACACCCTGACACTTGGGGGTCCAGAACAATGATACCCTGACACTTGGGGGTCCCAGAGCAATGACACCCTGACAATTGGGGGTCCAGCACAATGACACACTGACACTTGGGGATCCAAAACAATGACACCCTGACACTTGGGGGTCCCAGAACAATGACACCCTGACACTTGGGGGTCCAGAACAATGATACCCTGACACTTGGGGGGTCCCAGAACAATGACGACCTGACACTTGGTGGTCCCAGAACAATGACACCCTGACACTTGGGGATCCCAGAACAATGACACCCTGACACTTGGGGGGTCCTAGAACAATGACACACTGACACTTGGGGGGTCCCAGAACAATGACCCGCTGACACTTGGGGGGTCCCTGAACAATGACCCGCTGACACTTGGGGGGTCCCTGAACAATGACCCGCTGACACTTGGGGGGTCCCTGAACAATGACCCGCTGACACTTGGGGGGTCCCTGAACAATGACCACCTGACACTTGGGGGTCCCTGAACAATGACCACCTGACACTTGGGGGTCCCAGAACAATGACCACCTGACACTTGGGGGTCCCAGAACAATGACCACCTGACACTTGGGGGTCCCAGAACAATGACCACCTGACACTTGGGGGTCCCAGAACAATGACCACCTGACACTTGGGGGTCCCAGAACAATGATACACTGACACTTGGGGATCTAGAACAGTGTTTCTCAACTCCAGTCCTCAAGGCACCCCAACAGGTCATGTTTTAAGGCTTTCCATTATTTTGCACAGGTGATTTGATCAGTTTCACTGCCTTTAGTAATTACCACAGCTGTTTTATCTGAGGGAAATCCTGAAAACATGACCTGTTGGGGCGCCGTGAGGACTTGAGTTGAGAAACACTGATCTAGAACAATGACACACTGACACGTGGGGGTCCAGAACAATGACACCCTGACACTTGGGTGTCCAGAACAATGACACCCTGACACTTGGGGGTCCAGAACAATGACTCTCTGACACTTGGGGGTCCAGAACAATGACACAATGACACTTGGGGGTCTCAGAACAATGACACCCTGACACTTGGGGGTCCAGAACAATGACGACCTGACACTTGGGGGTCCAGAATAATGACACCCTGACACTTGGGGGTCCAGAACAAGGACTCTCTGACACTTGGGGGTCCAGAACAATGACACAATGACACTTGGGGGTCCAGAACAATGACGACCTGACACTTGGGGGTCCAGAATAATGACACCCTGACACTTGGGGGTCCAGAACAAGGACTCTCTGACACTTGGGGGATCTAGAACAATGACACACTGACACTTGGGGGTCCAGAACAATGACACCCTGACACTTGGGGGTCCAGAACAAGGACTCTCTGACACTTGGGGGTCCAGAACAATGACACAATGACACTTGGGGGTCCCAGAACAATGACACACTGACACTTGGGGGATCCAGAACAATGACACCCTGACACTTGGGGGGGGGGGGTCCCAGAACAATGACACCCTGACACTTGGGGGGGGTCCCAGAACAATGACACCCTGACACTTGGGGGATCCAGAACAATGACACCCTGACACTTGGGGGGAGGTCCCAGAACAATGACACCCTGACACTTGGGGGGGGGGGGTCCCAGAACAATGACACCCTGACACTTGGGGGGGGGGGTCCCAGAACAATGACACCCTGACACTTGGGGGGGGGGGGGGTCCCAGAACAATGACACCCTGACACTTGGGGGGGGTCCCAGAACAATGACACCCTGACACTTGGGGGGGGGGGGGGTCCCAGAACAATGACACCCTGACACTTGGGGGGGGGGGGGGTCCCAGAACAATGACACCCTGACACTTGGGGGGGGGGGGTCCCAGAACAATGACACCCTGACACTTGGGGGTCTCGGAAGTCCTGTGATTGGTCGATCTCCGGAGTACACGGACAGATCCAGTGTTGGTTTCAGGCTCCAGAAGAACAATTGGGGAACAATAGAATGTTGCAGATATTTTCTGTCCTGCAGATACAAGGAAAGGAATGTTCTTCCTGCAGACATTACACCACAATTACAGATCCGGATTGTTGGAGGGATTATTGGCCGGTAATTTGATTGCATTCATACTTTGTACATTGGCTCATCACCAACCCGAAATAACACGATTGTCTGTGACTGCGCCGGCCGCAAGTAGATCCTGCAGATGCCAAAAAACGCCAAGAAAAAGCTGTCTATTGTAAAGGGAATTGCTACCGAAAGAAGCAGCCATGCGTTTTCATGTATCGCATGTGGGGCAGCTCATTCATTTCAATGGGATACCCGACGTGCAAAAAAAATCCCTGACCCTTTTGAAAAAAAAAATCTTCTGGCACCATGCGTTTTGGTGCGCACATTAGCAGATGTCATAGGTGTGCACCCCATAACTCAAACGCATGTGTATACTGCTGGTGTCAGTAGGGCAGAATTTGGTGTTTTTTGCTTGCGAGTATTCCATTGAAAACAATGGAAAGGCATCAAAACCCAACTCAACACATGCGTTTTTTTGTAGAGCGTTATGACGCGTAAGAGTTTACTTACATTTATGCGTTTTCCCATGCGGAGTATTCCATTGATATCGGAGGAAAGGCATCAAGACCCAACTCGGCGCATGCGTTAAGATGCACATCAATGCGACGCACGTTAATAAGCATCATGACGCACGTGAATGTGTGTCACAATGCAGCAACAACGCATGTAAGCACGCGGCAATGCGCTGAAACGCACATCAGTATGCGTTCAGATGCATTTTGATATTCAATACACAATGCATTGCAACGCACATGGAAAACATGCGACAACGCATGTCGTCGCGCAATGATATGCTTTTTTGTGCACTTCTGTTGGTTTCAATAGGAGAATTGGGAGAAAAATTGCATAGGCCTTCGTGAAATAACCTAAACTACCTAAATCCCCCCCCCCCCCCCCCAAAAAAAATGAATAATAAAAAATGTAAAAAATATATATAATGTATATAATATATTTTATTATATTATTTTTTACATTTTTATTTACTTTTTTTTTATTTATTTTTTTGGAGGGGGTATTTTAAAGGGGATATCCATGTTTGCAAATCTAGCCTATTGCTGAGCTGACCAGAACATTGCCTCACCGAGCGCAATGTGGGCGGAGCCAAACTGACCAATAGGGATGAGCGAAGTTGATGTTAAAAAATACAATTAAGTATAAAAAATATTATATATAAAAAATATTTTATATAAATAATAAAAAAAAATGAGTTTTGCAGGTTAATAAGCACAATTGAGCTTCCGCAGCTCAATTGTGCTTATTAACCTGCAAAACTCTTTTTTTTTTATTATTTATATTATATAAAATATTTTTTATACTTAATTGTATTTATATATATATATATATATATAATATAATAACATTTTAAAGTAGAAATTTTTTATATAAATAATAAAAATTATGTGTGTGTGTAAAAATGTATATTTTATATATATATATATATATATATATATATATATATACGGTATAAATAAATAAAATGTGACTTTTGTCTTAGCATGTTAATGAGCCAAATTATTAATTATTATAATAATTATTGCAAATTATTATTATATAAAATATTATTTATTCTTTACATTTTATATTATATATATATATATATATAATTTATTATAAACATTGTATATTATATTTTTTAATTTTTTTTATTTATACATTTTTTTTGTAGGGGGAGGGGGGATTTAAAGGGGACATCCATGTTTGCAAATGTTGCGCTCAGTGAGGCAATGTTCAGATCAGCTTAGCAATAGGCTACATTTGCAAACATGGATGTCCCCTTTAAATCCCCCCTCCCCCTACAAAAAAATGTATAAATAAAAAAAATTTAAAAATATAATATACATTGTTTATAATAAATTATTTATATATATAATATAATAAAATGTAAAGAATAAATAATATTTTATATAAATAATAATAATTTGCTACATTTGCAAACATGGATGTCCCCTTTAAATCCCCCCCCCCCCAACATTACAATACAACAATGTATCCCTTTTTTTTTTTTCACCTTCTATTTACACAGGAAATGAAATTGGAGAATAAGATTTACAATTAAATTTTTTTGTCAATTTCTTTTTTTTTTTAAAAAGGGGGGGAAAGGGTCACCAATGGAGACGGGAGGTGCTGAGCTTGCGCCGGCTCACGGTTGCTATGGCGATTTCATTGCACACATAGACGGAGGGAAGCGGCTCCCCCCCCCCCCCCCCCCCCAAGGCCGAGCCAATTTTCACATCTCATTCAGGCTTCGCAAATGTAATGCGGCCTGTCAAATCCCTCGCACAAGGCGGCGGCCAGGGGGGGAGGGGAGGGCGAATCGGGAGAGCTGATGGCGGGGAGTGATGGAGTCATTTGAGGGATGATATGAGGGGAAATGAGGAAAAAATAAACCAAAACGTTGTGCTTGCTGCTGATTGGCTGGCACGTCCTGCGACGAATCCGCAAGCTCAGATGCCAGCGGCTGATTGGCCCTCGTTGGCCACCCCTTGGGTAAGGTGTTGCTTTGGCAAAAGGCGTCTGAGGTCTGGAGTACGGCTTTTGCGGCAAAGCGGCGGTAAACGCAGGTGGACCGTCTAACCTACGCGCTAAACATGGCGGCCGCTCACGTTTGGGCGGCATGTCATGTTGGCAGCGCCACTTGCCAAAATGCTGAATGAAGTTAATTGGGCGGCGCCACAACCGCATGCCAAGCGCTTGTTGCGCTGCGATATTGCATTGTGATATTCCTTGGGATTGGCAAAAAAATGGCAGTTAGGAAGCGGCCGCTTGTTGCGGTGCAATATTGCATTGTAAAATTCATTGGGATTGGCCAAAAAAATGGCAGTTGGGAAGTGGCAGTTTTCAGGCGTTCAGGAGGGAACGTGCTAAAAGGAAATCAATGAGACGGCTCAGCATTCCATGTGACAAACGCTTGGCATGCAGTTGCGGTGCAATATTGCATTGTAAAATCCCTTGGAATTAACAAAAAAATGGCAGTTGGGAAGTGGCAGTTTTCAGGTGTTCAGGAGGGAACACGCTGAAATTAAGTTAATTGGGCGGTGCCACAACTGTGTGCCAAACGCTTGTTGAGGAGCAATATTGCATTGTAAAATTCCTTGGGATTGGCCAAAAAAATGGAAGTTAGGAAGTGGCAGTTTTCAGGTGTTCTGGAGGGAACGTGCTGAAAGGAAGCCATTTTAAAATTCCTTGGGATTGGCAAAAAAATGGCAGTTAGGAAGTGGCAGTTTTCAGGTGTTCAGGAGGGAACGTGCTGAAAGGAAGCCATTGTAAAATTCCTTGGGATTGGCAAAAAATGGCAGTTAGGAAGCGGCAGTTTTCAGGTGTTCAGGAGGCAAACGCGACTGTGAACTACTTTCTACCTTGCCCATGAAGATGCCACCTGCTTTTACCGCCCCTTGGCCACACGTATTAACAAGGTTTTCCTTCACCCCCAAAACAAATTAAACGTGGTAAAAACGCACCCTTTGCTGCACATTTGAATGAGCCCTAAGCACCCTCCCCCATTCACACAGGTGCGCTACTGTCATGCGATTTGATGGGTCCAAATCGCATGACAAGTCGCACCCTATTGTCGGCAATGGAATTGCTCAAATCGGCTCATACCTTTTTATAATATCATTGGGAGTCAATAAACTAAACGCAGAACAGCAGAGGGGGGGGGGGTGGGGGTCTTGTATACATTTAAAACTGCAGCATATTGCAATTTTTTTTTTTTAAGACTCAGTGAGAGAAGCGGTAACCTGTATTTGCTGATTCCCTCTAGTGTTCTCTAGAATTCTTACATTGTATCTCTTGTTGCAAAGACATATGTATGGCCTGTGCTCCTCAGCTCCATCTAGTGGGCATAATGCCGTATTTTACTACTGCCCATGATAAAAAAAAAAAAAAGAACATTCGCTCAGAAGAGGTTATAGCCTAAAGAACATTTGTTTTGTTTTTCTTGCTGACTTTTTTTTTATTTTTTTTTATTTTATTTTTTTAAATTAAAAATAAATAGACCACTTTAGTGTTTATTTTTTTTTTTTTTTTTAATTATGATAAATAATTATTCTTAAAAATATAAATGGATACATTTTTATATCTTGATTTGTGTCTTTTTTTTATTTTTTTCTAACATCAAGGAACAAGATATGCACCATATAAAATATTAAAAGACAGATACATTGGATACATAATGCCGTATTTTACTACTGTCCATAATAAAAATAAAAAAAAAAGAACATTCGCTCAGAAGAGGTTATAGCCTAAAGATTCTATTTTATTTATTATATATATATATATAATTTTAAAAAATACACAAAGGGAAGCTATTAAAATGTGTGTGTATGTGTCCTTTTTATTTTTTTTCTAACATCAAGAAGCAAGATATGCACTATATAAAATATTAAAAGATAGATACCCTAGTGTTCTGTAGCATTGTTACATTATATCTCTTATTGCAAAGACGTGTGTGTGTGTGTGTGTGTGTATATATATATTCAGAGATAGATATCCTATTCTCTTCAGCTCCATCTAGTGGCCATATTGCTGTATTTTACCTTATTGCCTATAATAAAAGAACATTCTTTTTTTTTTTTTTTTTTGCTTAACCACTTCAATACCGGGGGGGGGGGGGGGGGGGGGGGGGGGGGCACTTAGACACCTTCCCGCCCAAGCCAATTTTCAGCTTTCAGCGATGTCGCAATTTGAATGACAATTGCGCGGTCATACAACACTGTACCCAAACAAATTTTTTATCATTTTGTTCCAACAAAAAGAGCTTTCTTTTGGTGGTATTTGATCACCTCTGCGATTTTTTATTTTTTGCGCAACAAACAAAAAAATATCGAAAATTTTGCAAAAAAACAAGTTTTTCTTTGTCACTGTTACTTTTTTTTGTAAATAAGTGTGTATTCTTCTTCAATGACGGGCACTGATAAGGCGGCACTAATGGGCACTGATAAGGCGGCACCGATGAGGTGGCACCGATGAGGTGGCACTGATGATGGGCACTGATAGGCGGCACTGATAGATGGCACTGATGGGCATTGATAGGTGGCACTCAGGTGGCACTGATGGGCACTCAGGTGGCACTGATGGGCACTCAGGTGGCACTGATGGGCACTCAGGTGGCACTGATGGGCACTCAGGTGGCACTGATGGGCACTCATAGGCGGCACTGATGGGCACTCATAGGCGGCACTGACGGGTACTTATGGGTGGCACTGATGCACACATATAGGTGGCACTGATAGGTGGCATGGATGGGCACTGATAGGTGGGCATGGGTGGGCACGGATGGGCACTGATAGGTGGCACTGATGGACGCTGATGAGTGGCACTGATGACACTGATGGGTGGCATTGCTGGGCATCCCTTTTTTAATCTTTTTTTTAACTAAATATGATGTGCCAATCAGTGCCCATCTGTGGGCACTGATTGGCATATTTTTTGCATTTTTTTTTTTTTAACATGTGGATGGCCATGGGGGATGTACCTGGCCATTCACATGCTGGGGGCTTCCCTGGTGGTCCTGGGGGCTTCCCTGGTGATCTAGTGTGGGCATATGCTATGCTATTGACCGGGCGGGAAGTGGTTAACCACTTCCCGCAAACCGCATGGCTTTTTTTTTTTTTTTTTTTTTTAAAGGGACCGTGTAAAAAATAAAAAGTAAAATGAAATGATAAACATTTTTTTTTAAAGAGCCCCGTCCCGCCAAGCTCGCGTGCAGAAGCGAACGCATACGCAAGTAGCGCCCGCATATAAAAACAGTGTTCAAACCACACATGTGATGTATCGCCACGATCGTTAGAGCGAGAGAAATAATTCTAGCCCCAGACCTCCTCTGTAACTCAAAACTGATAACCTGTAAAAAAATGTAAACATCACCTATGGAGATTTTTAAGGGTCAAAGTTTTTCGCCATTCCACGAGCGGGCTCAATTTTGAAGCGTGATAATGTTGGGTATCAATTACAATTTAATTGTTACATTGTATCTCTTGTTGCAAAGACGTATGTATTTCCTATTCTCTTCAGCTCCATCTAGTGGCCATAACGCTGCATTTTAACATTGCCTAGAATAAAAGAACATTCGCTCAGAAGAGGAAATAGTCTACAGAACATTTATTTTTTGTTCTGTTCATATAGAATGAATGGAAATGCAGATTCACTGAATGAATGGCTATGCGCACTTTTTTATTTATTTATTTATTTTTTAATAAATAGACCACTTTAATGTGTTTATTTTTTTTATTTATTTTTTATTTTTTTAGCATTAAACCAGATATGCCCTATATAAAATATTAAAGAACGATAGATATTCTTCAAGTCGCCAGGACGCTGTACGGGGAAAGTTGTCTCCAAGGTGATGTCCTTACGCGGCACAACGGGGTCAGTTCTATCGACCGCCGATCCCGCCTATCGCAAAAACCTGAAATTTTTAAATTGCTCGTCTTATCAGTCGCCAGACAGCGCAGCTCATTACGAAGCCTGCAGCTTGATCTATAGAGATGAAGTGAAGCTGCTCCCTTTGAAATGGTACCAGGAAGCGGTCAGCCGCGCCACCAAATTACGCCAAGCAAAATATCTGCCAGCGGAACCGGGGGGGGGGGGGGGGGGAGGGGGGGGGGGGGGGGCGGAACGGGGGCGGGGGGGGGGGTCAGCGAGCTGCTCCAGAGACTGTTTATTCCCAAAAAGTGGACCCGTCATCAGATATAGATTTTAATTTTAGGTGCAGTGTGCAACCAGCTGCTGCAGGGAGAAATGTTCTGCTGGGCAGATTAAAGGGACAGCCGGTGAGGACTACAGATAGATTTTTACATGTTAGGTGCTGCATGTTAAGTAATGCAGAAGGGAGAAACATTCTGCAGGGCAGCTTAAAGGGACTGTCGGCTAATGCTACAGATATGTAGATAAACATTTTAAGTGCAGCATGCTTTGTAATGCAGAAGGGAGAAACGTTCTGCAGGGCGGCTTAAAGGGACCACCAGCTAATGCTACAGATATGTATATAAACATTTTAAGTGCAGCATACTTTGTAATGCAGAAGGGAGAAACGTTCTGCAGAGCGGCTTAAAGGGACCACCAGCTAATGCTACAGATATGTTTTAGCTATACATTTCAAGTGCAGCATACTTTATAATGCAGAAGGGAGAAGCGTTCTGCAGGGTGGCTTAAAGGGGCCACAAGCCAGTGCTACAGATACGCTTATCTATACATTTTAAGTGCAGCATGCCTAGTAATACAGAAGGGAGAAATGTTCTGCAGAGCAGCTTAAAGGGGGGCCCCAGCCAATGATACAGATATGTATATAAGTGCAGCACACTTCATAATGCAATGGGGATAAACATTCTGCAGGGCAGCCTAAAGGGGCCCCAATTGAGGTAGTGTCACAAGGGATGCTGTTCATCCCTTGTGATAGCAATAAAGTTAATAAAAAAAAATGTATAAGATAATTTGAGATAAAATAACTAATAAAAATTAAGAAAAAAAATGAATGCGAAAAAAAATGAATGCAAAAAAAAATAAAAAATTTGGGCCCCCCCCCCCCCAATGCTAATGCGCAAATGCATAAATAAGTCTTGCACATATGTAAGGCAGTGTGAAAACTGTCGGCGCGCTATGTACATCCTGTATAATAATGTATATGGTGATCGCACTACACATGTGAGGTATTGTAGCAATAAAGTTAGTTAAATTATTTTATATATATTAAAAAAAAAAAGGTTATAGCCTAAAGAATATTTGTTTTGTTTTTATTTTGCTGACTCCACACTTTTTTTTTTTTTTTTTATAATTATGATCAATAATTATTATTAAAAATATAAATAGATACATTTTAATATCTTCCTTTTTTTTATTTTTTATATATATGTGTGTGTGTATGTATGTATGTATATATGTATGTATATATGTGTGTGTGTATATATATATATATATATATATATATATATATATATATATATATATATATATATATATATATAATTTTATTTTTTTTTTTAATATTATAATACATTTTAATATCTTCCTTTGTTTCGTTGTTATTTTTTTATTTTTTATATATATGTGTGTGTGTGTGTGTATATATATAGATAAAATAACTAATAAGAATAAAAAAAAAAATGTATGCACTCTGCCAAGCCCCCCCCCCCCCCCCCGCGCTAATGCGCAGATACGAACGCATACATAAGTCTTGCGCATATGTAAACGGTTATCGCACCACAGATGTGAGGTATTGCTGTTCATCCCCCGTGATAGCAATAAAGTTTAAAAAAAAATTAAAAAATAATTTAAGATAAAAAAAAAAAAAAAATGTATGCACAAATGCGAACACATAAGTCTTGTACATATGTAAATGGTGATCGCACCACACATGTGAGGTATTGTCGTGAATGTCGGAGCGAGAGCAATAATTTAATCTCTTTTTTTTTTTTTTTTTTTTTTTTTTTAATTTTTAATTTTTTTAACCATCTTTTTAACTCTAAACAGGTAACCTGCAAAAATTTAAAGCATCACCTATGGAGAAATACCGTAGTTTGGCGCCATATGCAATTTAAAAAAAAAAATAAATACATATATATATATATATATATATATATATATATATATATAAAATATATGTGTTTGGGGGTTCTGAATAATTTTCTAGCAAAAAAAAAAAGTTTTTTTTTACATGTAGGAGAGGAATGGCAGAATTGGCCCGGTTGGCAACTTGTTAAAAAGTGAAGAGTATGACGCACTGTAACAACGCATGGCACCACCCTTCAGAACGCATGGCAC
Organism: Lithobates sylvaticus; assembly: GCA_028564925.1. NCBI lineage: Eukaryota > Metazoa > Chordata > Amphibia > Anura > Ranidae > Lithobates > Lithobates sylvaticus. The sequence continues at coordinate 29,091,135 of CM053038.1, forward strand.
CACCCTTCACAACTTATGGCACCACCCTTCACAACTTATGGCACCACCCTTCACAACTTATGGCACCACCCTTCACAACTTATGGCATCACCCTTCAGAACGCATGGCACCACCCTTCACAACTTATGGCACCACCCTTCACAACTTATGGCACCACCCTTCACAACGCATGGCACCACCCTTCACAACTTATGGCACCACCCTTCACAACGCATGGCACCATGCGAATGAGCCCTACAGGAAACCTGTGCTGCGAGAGCTGCAGGCTGTTGGCACCAGTGGGCTCTTTCTGAAAATGCCAACCCACCTGGCTGAGTACCGTCTGAAAAGTCCTAATTAGTGTCTGAGAATATACTGAAGCCGGTGGATTGGCATGACAGCCAAGATTCCTTCATTCCTCGGCTTCCTGTAATAGATATTCCTCATGCACAGAACTTCCCCACTATGAGGATCTGCTGAGGATATCCGGGGGGAGCCGGGACAATAAAATCCAGTCCTGACCAGTTCTGTGGGGGGGCTGGGGGGGGGGGGGGTGACGATATCCAGACCCCTCTGTGACGACAATCCTGCGGTCGCCATTTCCGCTGACATCTGCTCGGTTACATCTTCTACTTATATATTTTTTTTTCTTATTAATATATAATAGAAGTTGTAAACCTCAGACATGAAATATGAACAAAGCACCTCCCTCTATAGTGTGTACTAGACGTTTGCACTGCCGAAAAATCTGTTTGTTTTCGTTTCAGTCAATTTCTTTTCTTTTTTTCGTTTCTTCGGGACATTCGCAATTCGTAAATTCAAATATCCGAAAATAAGAATGAAAATCCAAAATAAAAATAAAATCCAAAAATTCGAAAGAAGAACTGACTAGCTGATAATGAATAACTTATTAATAATAGTTAGGAATTATCCGAAATAACGAATACCGCATCTAAACGAATGGGTATGTTCTGTGCACTACAAAACACATCCCCCCTATGGTATAAAGCGGGGAGGTGTTTGTAGTCCACACCAGGAGCGCAGCCTAGGGTGACAACACATCCTTCAGTGGTACAGTACAGAGCTCTGAATTGATATTTCCATTCGGATTGCTAAAATCGATACTTTCTGTGAACTACAAAACACATCCCCCCTATGTTTATAGAGATGAGGAGAGGGGGAGGTGGCTGTAGACTCTCCAGCTGTGAAATGGGAATGATTCAAGCTGGCAGGAAAAGGCGACTCGGCTGTGAAAACTTCCTCTTGAAGAAACAAAATAAGTTTCCCGTTTCCTGGCGGGGGTGGGGAGGGGGGGGCGCTCCCAGCCAATGGGAAGCAGAGCTGGTCCTGAGAGGTGCGAGCGGATGTCATAATCTATGGGGCCCCATTGCCTGTCTGAGGAGGGGAACCGGACAATAAATACGAAGCACATACGTCTGTGTGGATTCGGGATTTCTTAAAAATATTTTCACATTTTTTTTTTGCTCAGATGTTCCAAGTTGGGTAGAACATATCTGGGTGGAGTTTTGTTCAGAACTCGGCACAGGGATGGTGGAACCCCTCATAATGGGCACAGCAGGGTGTACAGACCCGGGAACTGAACACAGGGATGGTGGGAACCCCTCATAATGGGTACAGCAGGTGTACAGACCCGGGAACACAGCACAGGGATGGTGGGGAACCCCTCATAATGGGCACAGCGGGTGTGTACAGACCCGGGAACTCAGCACAGGGATGGTGGGCACCCCTCATATTGGGTACAGCGGGTGTACAGACCCGGGAACTCAGCACAGGGATGGTGGGAACCCCTCATAATGGGCACAGCGGGTGTTACAGACCCGGGAACTCAGCACAGGGATGGTGGGAACCCCCTCATAATGGGCACAGCGGGTGTACAGACCCGGGAACTCAGCACAGGGATGGTGGGAACCCCTCATAATGGGCACAGCGGGTATACAGACCCGGGAACTCAGACAGGGATGGTGGGAACCCCTCATAATGGGCACAGCGGGTGTACAGACCTGGGAACTCAGCACAGGGGATGGTGGGAACCCCTCATAATGGGCACAGCGGGTGTACAGACCCGGGAACTCAGCACAGGGATGGTGGGAACCCCTCATAATGGGCACAGCGGGGTGTACAGACCTGGGAACTCAGCACAGGGATGGTGGGAACCCCTTCATAATGGGCACAGCAGGGTGTACAGACCCGGGAACTCAGCACAGGGATGGTGGGAAACCCCTCATAATGGGCACAGCGGGTGTACAGACCGGGAACTCAGCACAGGGATGGTGGGAACCCTCATAATGGGCACAGCGGGTGTACAGACCCGGGAACTCAGCACAGGATGGTGGGAACCCCTCCATAATGGGCACAGCGGGTGTACAGACCGGGAACTCAGCACAGGATGGTGGGAACCCCTCATAATGGGCACAGCGGGTGTACAGACCTGGGAACTCAGCACAGGGATGGTGGGAACCCCTCATAATGGGCACAGCGGGTGTACAGACCCTGGGAACTCAGCACAGGGATGGTGGGAACCCCTCATAATGGGCACAGCGGGTGTACAGACCCTGGGAACTCAGCACAGGGAATGGTGGGAACCCCTCATAATGGGCACAGCGGGTGTACAGACCCGGAACTCAGCACAGGGATGGTGGAAACCCCTCATAATGGGCACATGACATTTTTTTCCCATAAGCTTTTTTTCTGCGATTTTCTTCCATATCTCTGAATCCCTCGGCCGCCCTCCCGTCTTGTTGTGTTGCGGTGAAATCGGTACATAAGGTGGCGGCCTTCAGGAACGGCGGGGGGCGCTCCCAGCACATCATCGCTTCTCCTTGTCTGGTCCCTCGGCGAGGATGAAGTTTGTGTCATAAGTGATAAACATCAGATCCAGACAGAATGGGAAGCAGTTTGCCGACATCACTGTCAGCCCCTCTCTTCCTCCGCCCGTCAGATCTGCCCGGCTGCACCGAGCAGACAACGTGGCTGCGGGTCGCTAGGTGCAGATCGCTTAATGAGAAGCGACTTGGATTATCAAAAGGGGGGGGGGGGGGGGTACTGTACCGGGGGGGCTGACACTATTAAAGGGACGCCTGATCATCCCTTCATTTGTTTATTATTATTATTATTATTATTATTTCTGCTATTATTGGCATTTCTATTATTATTATTATTATTATCAACATCATCATCCCATTGTTGTCACAAGGAAACTAAACAGTCAATAGTTATTATTTCATTTTTACACACAGAATCTATGATTATTATTATTATTATTAATATTATTATATCATAATCATCACCACCATAATCCCCTTGTTATTACAAGGACATTTATACAGTGTTTTTAATATTTAATGTTGACTTGAGATTTTTTTTTTTTGTTCTGTATTATATATATATATATATATATATATATATATATATTATATATATATATTACATAATATTATATATATAATATTATATTTCTAATATTGAACTTTACACACAGATTCAATTATTATTTTATTATTATTATATCAATATTATTACCATCTTCAACATCCCATCAACACCCCTTGATTACAAGAATACCTGTACAGTACTTTTAATTTTTATAGTTGATTTGAGATGAGAATTTTTATTTTTTTGTTGTTGCTGTTCTGAGTCTATTTTTAATATTATTAATTTTAATATTACTATTATTATTATTATTATCAACATCCCATTAATTCCCCTTGATTACAAGGGTACTATACAGCACTTTAAATGTAGTTGACTTGAGATGAGAATTTTATTTTATTTTTTTGAGTCTATTATTATTATTATTATTATAATTTATATTTATTATTATTTTCAACATCCCATCAACACCCCTTGATTACAAGAATACTATACAGCACTTTTAATTTTTATAGTTGACTTGAGAATTTTTTTTCGCTGTTGCTGAGTCTATTTTTAATATTATAAATTTTTATTATTATTATCAACATCCCATCAACTCCCCTTGATTACAAGGATACTATGCAGTAATTTAAATGTAGTTGACTTGAGATGAGATTTTTTTTTATTTTTATTTTTTTTGCTGTTCTGAGTCTATTAAATAATAATAATAATATATTATTATTATTATTATAATTTTCAACACCCCTTGATTACAAGGATACTATGCAGTTCTTACATTTTTTTTTTTTTTTTTTTTTTTGCTGTTCTGAGTCTATTATTATTATTATTATTATTATTATTATTATAATAATTTTCAACAACCCTTGATTACAAGGATACTATGCAGTTCTTACTTTTTTTTTGCTGTTCTGAGTCTATTATTGGTATTATTAATAATAATTATAAGAATATTATTATTTTCAACATCCCATCAACACCCCTTGATTACAAGAATACTATACAGTACATTTAGTTTTTTATAGTTGACTTGAGATGAGAATTGTTTTTTCGCTGTTGCTGAGTCTCTTTTTAATATTATAAATTTTTAGTATTATTATTATTATTATTATCAACATCCCATCAACTCCCCTTGATTACAAGGATACTATGCAGTAATTTAAATGTAGTTGACTTGAGATGAGTTTTTTTTTTATTTATTTTTTTGCTGTTCTGAGTCTATTATTATTATTATTATTATTATTATTATTATTATAATAATTTTCAACAACCCTTGATTACAAGGATACTATGCAGTTCTTACTTTGTTTTTTTTTGCTGTTCTGAGTCTATTATTGGTATTATTAATAATAATTATAATATTATTATTTCCAACATCCCATCAACACCCCTTGATTACAAGAATACTATACAGTACATTTAGTTTTTATAGTTGACTTGAGATGAGATTTTTTTTTTTCCCTGTTGCTGAGTCTAATTTTAATATTATTATTAATATTATCATTATCAACATCCCATCAACTCCCCTTGATTACAAGGATACTATACAGTAATTTTAATGAAGTTGAATTGAGATGAGTTTTTTTTTTCTTTTTTTGTTTTTTTTTTTTGCTGTTCTGAGTCAATAATAATAATAATAATAATAATAATAATAATAGACTCAGAACAGCAAAAAAAATCAAGAAAAAAAAATCATCTCAATTCAACTCCATTAAAATTACTGTATAGTATCCTTGTAATCAAGGGGAGTTGATGGGATGTTGATAATGATAATATTTATTATTTATTATTATTATTATTATTATTATTATCATCATCTTTAACACCCCTTGATTACAAGGATACTATGTAGTGCTTACATTTTTTTTTTTATAGTTGAGTTTTGCTGTTCTGAGTCTTATTAATACTAATAATATTATCATAATCAACATCCCTTTGTTATTACAAGGATACTATACAGTATTTTTAATTTTTAAAGCTCACTTGAGAAAAAAAATATATATATATTTTTTTGCTGTTCTATATTTTCATTACTGCATTTTACACACCGATTCAATTATTATTATTATTATTATTACAATTATTATTATTATGGACACCACACCCTTGCACTGCACCTACATGCATTGCACACAGTTGCAGAGCGGCCCCATACTTGAATGGGTCTCAGTTGGCAGATGGTAGCGCCCACCACTGAAAGCAACGGGGGGGGGGGGTTTATTATGTGGCATGCACACCCCCCATCCCCCCCCCCCCGGCCGCTGCTAAAAATGCGAGCAGTTGGGGGGGCAGTAAAAACGCGGCTCGACCACAGGGTTTAGCTCCCCTCAACCACTAGTGTGAATGAGCCCTAAATAAAATAAGATCGATGTAAATCGGCCCAAAGCAAGAACTGCCCACTAAGAAAAAAGTCCATTGTAACGGCGGAGTTTGCCTTTAAGCCGCTCTGAAAGATCCCATATAATGGAATCGGAGACGTTCTGCGCACTTCTGCAATCAGCAGACAGGAGACACTCCGCCATCGGAGGCCTTCTGCTAATTACCAGCAAGTATCTCTCCGCTGGACTGTCAGATCCTGAAATGTTCCACCTAACGAGCGGGTTCAAGGGGTCCGTTCTCGCGTGCCGCTCAGCGCTGAATCCCTGGCACCTTGCGACAATTAGAATCGGGACCGTTGGGTCACAAAGTACATTTCATGGCTGTAACACGACACCGTCAGAGCTACAGACGAGGCTTTTTTTTTTTTTGTCATTTCACATCCCTATGGCTGATTTTGGTGGCAGGCTGTCGGCACGATTTGGAATTGCAGCTGGTGTGCAGGGGACGATGGCGATTTTTAGTGACCCGTTGATCGTTAAGATTCTACCACTGTGGTGATATGATAAAGAATGGCCATCAATTGATATACAGGGTACAATAAAGCGTATGTGTGTTAGTGGCGATTATTTACTAATGCAACCGGGGTGCCGTAAACAGGAGACGCAGTTTGCCCTCGACCAGCGCCATGTGTTGCAATGGTGCAGGCAGGGTGGTGGTCACCAGCACCATAACAACCAACGCAGCTCAAGGGCCAGGATACATGAATTGGATAATAATTCATTATTTTTTTTTAATGCTGTAATTGTATCTCAATATTACAGTATTAAACAGAGGCTGGTGTGATGTGGCTAGTTTTGATGGGATATTATCATATGGCTGCCAGCATCATAACAACCAACGAAGCTCAAGGGCCAGGATACGTGAATAGGATAATAATATATATATATTTTTTTTAATGCTGTAATTGTATCTCAATATTACAGTATTAAACAGAGGCTGGTGTGATGTGGCTAGTTTTGATGGGATATTATCATATGGCTGCCAGCATCATAACAACCAACGAAGCTCAAGGGCCAGGATACGTGAATAGGATAATAATATATATATATTTTTTTTAATGCTGTAATTGTATCTCAATATTACAGTATTAAACAGAGGCTAGTGTGATGGGGCTAGTTTTGATGGGATATTATCATATGGCTGCCAGCATCATAACAACCAACGAAGCTCAAGGGCCAGGATATGTGAATAGGATAATAATATATATATATTTTTTTTAATGCTGTAATTGTATCTCAATATTACAGTATTAAACAGAGGTTAGTTTTGATGGGATATTATCATATGGCTGCCAGCATCATAGCAACCAATGAGGCTCTGCCTCCCAAAATGTAATGCTGATGGAACCGTAAAGCTGTAAGACTTCTGATGGGAAAGGGGGACTCTGTGATGGGATGTCTAGCGGGCCTCTGATGTATACGGGGGGACTATGATGAGAAGGGTGGAGCTTCTGATTTAATGGGAGACTCTAATAGGAAGCGATGCTTCTGATGTAATGGGGTGGAGTCTTATATAATGGGGGTACTACGACGCCAAGGCAACATGGGACTCTGATAGGATGAGGTATTCTATGATGGAGGGGTCCTATATCTTGGAGGAAGCACTGATTTATGGGGGGGAAGGGTGGGGCATTTGATGTGATGGGTGGAATCGGAAGTCATAGGGGACCTCTGAGAGGAAGGGAGGCAATTGATGTTAAGGAGGGACTCTGATTTGGGGACTCTGTGAAGAAGAGAGCCTGATATGGTGGGCCTTTGTGAAGAGAGGACTCTGATGTGATGGAGGGGACTCTGAAAGGAAGAGAAACTTTGGAAATGATGGGGGACTCTAAGGAGAAGGAGGACTCTTGATGGGAAGAGTGACTGTGTGATGAGGGGGGGGGTCATATGTATAGGAGGGACTCTGTAGAGAAGAGTGGGGCTTTTGATGTGATGAGAGGATTCTGTAATGCTGGACTCTGAAGTAATGGGTGGACCTCTGACAGAACGAGGGGGCACTAATGTGATGAAGGAACTCCAAAGTAGTGATGGGACTCTGAAGAGATGATGACAGGAGGACCTTTGATGTGATGGGGGGGGGTCTCTGATGTGATGTGAGAACCTCTGATGTGATGAGGAGACCTCTGATGTGACGGGGAGACCTCTGATGTGACGGGGAGACCTCTGATGTGACGAGGAGCCCTCTAATGTGACGAGGAGACCTCTTCCTCTGATGTGATGTGGAGACCTCTTATGTGACGGGGGGACCTCTGATGTGACTGAGGGACCTCTGATGTGACTGGGGGACTCTGATGTGACGGAGGGACCTCTGATGTGCCGGGAGGACCTCTGATGTGCCGGGAGGACCTCTGATGTGACTGTGGGACCTCTGATGTGACTGGGGGACCTCTGGTGTGACGGGGGGACCTCTGATGTGACTGGGGGACCTCTGATGTGACGGGGGGAACCTCTGATGTGACGGGGGACCTCTGATGTGACGGGGGGACCTCTGATGTGACGGGGGACCTCTGGTGTGACGGGGGGGACCTCTGATGTGACGGGGGGACCTCTGATGTGATGGAGGAGACCTCTGATGTGATGGGGGGACCTCTGATGTGACTGGGGGACCTCTGATGTGACGGGGGGACCTCTGATGTGACGGGGGGACCTCTGATGTGACGGGGGGACCTCTGATGTGACTGGGGGACCTCTGGTGTGACGGGGGGGACCTCTGATGTGACTGGGGGACCTCTGATGTGACGGGGGGACCTCTGATGTGACTGGGGGACCTCTGATGTGACGGGGGGACCTCTGATGTGACGGGGGAACCTCTGATGTGACGGGGGGACCACTGATGTGACGGGAGGACCTCTGATGTGACGGGAGGACCTCTGATGTGACGGGGGGGACCTCTGATGTGACGGGGGAACCTCTGATGTGACGGGGGGACCACTGATGTGACGGGAGGACCTCTGATGTGACGGGAGGACCTCTGATGTGATGGTGGGACCTCCTGATGTGACAGTGGGACCTCCTGATGTGATGGGGAGACCTCTGATGTGATGGGGAGAGACCTCTGATGTGATGGTGGGACCTCTGATTTGATGGAGGAGACCTCTGATGTGATAGGACCTCCTGATGTGATGGAGGAGACCTCTGATGTGATGGAGGAGACCTCTGATGTGATAGGACCTCCTGATGTGATGGAGGAGACCTCTGATGTGATGGAGGAGACCTCTGATGTGATGGAGGAGACCTCTGATGTGATAGGACCTCCTGATGTGATGGAGGAGACCTCTGATTTGATGGAGGAGACCTCTGATGTGATGGTGGGACCTCCTGATGTGATGAGGAGACCTCTGATGTGATGAGAGGACCTCTGATGTGATGATGGACCTCTGATGTGATGGAGGGACCTCTGATGTGATGGTGGGACCTCTGATGTGATGGAGGAGACCTCTGATGTGATGGAGGAGACCTCTGATGTGATGGGGGACCTCTGATGGGATGGGGGGACCTCTGATGTGATGGGGAGACCTCTGATGTGATGAGAGAACCTCTGAAGTGATGTGGAGACCTCTGATGTGATGGGGAGACCTCTGATGTGACCGGGGGACCTCTGATGTGACCGGGGGACCTCTGATGTGATGGGGGGACCTCCTGATGTGATAGGACCTCCTGATGTGACCGGGGGACCTCTGATGTGATGATGGGACCTCCTGATGTGATGGTGGGACCTCCTGATGTGATGGTGGGACCTCCTGATGTGATAGGACCTCCTGATGTGATGGGAGGACCTCTGATGTGATAGGACCTCCTGATGTGATGGGGGGACCTCTGATGTGATAGGACCTCCTGATGTGATGGTGGGACCTCCTGATGTGATAGGACCTCCTGATGTGATAGGACCTCCTGATGTGATAGGAGAACCTCCTAAAGATTAAACTGGGAATTTATCATCAAAGAATACACAATGTTTCAAACATGAGAATAATTGCTACATTGTACTTGACTCCATATGGAGCCACTTGTTACAAATGTCCACAACTTCTAGAGATGAATCAGTAGGGTCCGGATTTTGGTGGCTCGTTTGCTCTCCTAGAATCTCATCACCTCATTAAAGGGTAAATGAATTTCAGGCTTAGAACTAGGACTGGGTTGTTCCATCTTTTGGGTTGGATACGTTAGGCTTTCATCACGTGATTGCTTTATTTTCTCGCGCCGTATCACTTCGATGATTGGCGATGAATTTCTTGGCACCAACCTGGACAAGTCTTGTGTTGCAGTTTCCATTTTTTAATTGCAACTTAACCTTCCATATGGTAGATGGAGGGGGGGGGGGGGGGGCTTGTAGACGTAATTGGGGAAAAAAAAAAACACCTTTTTAGCGTCTTTGCAGAAAGGGTGAATGCGAATCACCACCGGAATCCCTCCCCCTTCCTCCGTCGCTGTCTCAGCCCGTTATTTTCGCGCTCTGAAATGAAGTGCGAGGATTGGAATAATTACTGCTAATTGACTTTCGACAAGCTGCGAGAAAGGACAGCGCGATCTCAACGGTTCACTTAAGGCAGCGCCGACGTTTCGGGTCTCATTTGTGGGGATAGTTGGCGGCGAGATGAGGAAGGTTTTAAGCGTTAATTAAAATTTTGAAGAATCTGCATTTTTAAGACACGTTTAGAAATCAACACTTTTTGCGGGGGGGGGGTAAAAAATCACCCTTCATCGGAATTTATAGGCTGGCAGTGAATCTGAATTTATACCGGAGGGAGCTACAAAAATAGAACTGAACGAGTGTCGGTTTGCTGGTCTGAAAACAACTTCCGTCTAGTATCAATCCAAATGAACTGCCCTGACGAAGGGGGAGTTTTTGAGCCGAAACGCGTTGAATTTCTGACTTTGTGTCGTGGAAAACAAAATTCTTACTGGACTTATTTGAGTTTTGTGCGGCTTTTATCCCTCTAACGTTCTACAGAAGCTGATATACACTATATTGTCCAAAGTATTGGGACGCCTGCCTTTACACACACACATGAACTTTTAATGGCATCCCAGTCTTGGTCCGTAGGGTTCAATATTTAGCTATAACAGATTCAACTCTTCTGGGAAGGCAGTCCACAAGGTTTAGGAGTGTATCTATGGGAATGTTTGACTATTCTTCCATAAGGAGCATTTGTGAGGTCAGGCGCTGATGTTGGATGAGAAGGCCTGGCTCACAGTCTCTGCTCTAATTCATCCAAAAGGTGCTCTATCGGGATGAGGTCAGGACTCTGTGCAGAGCAGTCAAGTTCCTCCACCTTAACTCTCTCATCCATGTCTTTATGAACCTTGCTTTGTACACTGGCGCGCAGTCATGTTGGAACAGGAAGGGGCCGTCCCCAAACTGTTGCCACAAAGTTGGGAGAATGAAATTGTCCAAAATGTCTTGGTATGCTGAGGCCTTAAGAGTTCCCTTCACTGGAAATAAGGGGCCCAGCCCAACCCCTGAAAAACAACCCAACCCCATAATGTCCACAAGGTTTAGGAGCAGGCATGTACTACTGGCCATCGGGACTACCGGGGGATTCCCAGTGGGCCAGTCAGGTGCAGTCCTGGAGCCGCTCCTCTCTGACAGTGAGTGATCACGATTTCACTCCTGTCAGGAGGAGCTGCTTCCGTCATATACTGGAGAGAGCATTAGGCTTCCTGCTCCCTCCAGCCTGCAGGGGAGATAGACAGCCGGCAGACTTTCCTTCCTCTCTCCTCTATCACTTGTTATCACATGACTGGAGAGAGGAAGAAGAGAAGCTGCCTTCAGAACTGTGAGTACACCTGGGAGGGGGACACTCTGATGTAAGTGGGCTGCTGATGGGACTCTGATGTAAGTGGGCCGGTCTGGATGAAGTCCAGGGCCAAATTTCTGTCCCAGTCCAGCCCTGTTTAGGAGTGTGTCTATGGGAACGTTTGACCGTTCTAAGGCTGGCTTCACACTGGGGCGGTTTTCAGGCGGTACGGCGCTAAAATTAGCGCCTGTACACCGCCTGAAAAAACCGGCCCCCATTCACTCCAGTGTGAAAGCCGGCGGGCTTTCACACTGGAGCGGTGCGCTAGCAGGACCGCAACAAAAGTCCTGCTAGCAGCATCTTTGGAGCGGTGAAGGAGCGGTGTGTTCACCGCTCCTATACCGCTCCTTCCCATTGAAATCAATGGGAAACCGCGGGGATACCGCCCGCAAACCGCCGCTGCAGCGGCGCTTTGCGGAGGTTTTTAACCCTTTTGCGGCCGCTAGCGGGGGTTAAAACCACCCCGCTAGCGGCCGCATACCGCGGGTAAAACGATGGTAAAGCAGCGCTAAATATAGCGCTGCTTACCGTCGCCGCCCCGCACCGCCCCAGTGTGAAGCCGGCCTTACAGAAGCGCATTTGTGAGGTCAGAGTTCCTTTCACTGGAACTAAGGGGCCAAACCCCAACCCCTGAAAAACAATTCCACACCATAATCCCCCCTCCACTAAATGATTTGGACCAGTGCAACAAAGCAAGGTCCATAAAGACATGGATGAGCGAGTTTGGGGTGGAGGAACATGACTGGCCTGCACAGAGTCCTGACCTCAACCTTTGGGATAAATTAGAGCGGAGACTGCGAGCCAGGCCTTCTCGTCCAACATCAGTGCCTGACCACACAAATGCGCTTCGTAGGTAGGGATAAGCTGAGCTGGGCTTGACGCGTTTCGCCCCTCTTAACTTCACAATCCCACCTCCTTTGACTAAGCCCAGTGGGTGGGGTTAAGTGCATCAGAGGGGTGTGGCCTGGGAGGAGCTGAGGCCGTTTTTGATCTACAACGCACACACATGGGCTGACTGTACTGCAGCGCCTTTCCATTTTTAAGAGACATAAGAAACTCTCACATTGGCTGTGAGAGGTGGGTGGAGCTTAGAATCGGGATCTCCCAATCAGGCTTAGTTTACGCCGGCGTTACATGAGCGTTTAGCTCCTATCTCTCCACAGTGACTCACCTGCTGCTGATATCCTGCTCGTCAGTCCTGCCTACTTAAGCCATCCAGTCCAGAGGAGCTCTGCCTTCGCCTTGGTCAACATCACAGAGACGATCTCCTGTGATCCTGTTCAAGACTTGCTTTACTGACATCCCCTTCTGGCTCCAGATCCTGCTTGCTGTTCCACTACATTGATCCCTGACTTCTGGCTTGGCTGACTATCCGTTCCGGTTACTGAACTTTGGCTACATTTTGTTCTTTTTACTTTTATTATTTAACAAATGTGATTTATCTGTCCTTCTGTCTCGGCCTGATTTCATGGGTTCTGACAGTCAGGCTTTGCAGCTTCCCAAATCCCTCCATTAATGTTAATGAAAGCGCACTACAAATGCGTCACCAGCGCCCCCTATGGCTTTTATGTGTTTTGGGATGCATTTCGAAAGTTTTACTGACCCGAGATAATACAAAAAAAGTCATACAATAAAAAGCCAACACAGAGGGGGCATCCGGCAAGCGTTTCTTAACTTGACGCAAATGCATCAAAAACGCACCATAAGCGCGCTGTTAACGCATTTTGGTGCTAAATGAGCCCTTTAGAGTCGCAAAGGAGGACAAGAAACTGGCATCGGGCTTCTCTGGGCATCCACCCAACATGTAGAAGATGAGATCCGGGGGGATGGACCCTCTCGCAGACTGTCGGCACGGAGCCGATGGTGTTAACGTGGAGTTATGCGGAGAATTCCTCCCTCGGATGAGGGGTGCTAAGCATGCAGATAAACTGGAATAGCATTGCGTGCTTCTATGATTATCACTTCATCACCTTGAAGCTGCCAGTCTGACGTGAAACAAAAGAGCGAGAGAGGAGAAAGGTGATGGGAGAGGAAAAGGCGGGGCGAGGGCGGCCATGTTGGCCTGTGAGCCTTTATTTATGTAAAGGGGGACTCTGATGGGGACATCTGATGTAAAAAGGGGGACTCTGATGGGGACATCTGATGTAAAGGGGGTACTCTGATGGGGACATCTGATGTAAAGGGGGACTCTGATGGGGACATCTGATGTAAAGGGGACTCTGATGGGGACATCTAATGTAAAGAGGGACTCTGATGGGGACATCT